>JAQZBX010097380.1:0-11699 GCA_029593785.1 Cabassous unicinctus
TCAGTGTCTACTTGTCTTCTTTAGGAAGCACCGGGAACTGAGCCCAGGGCCTCCCATGTGGAGCCACATCCGCTTCTTTTTAATGAGTTTTAAGATTTGGAAATGGGAGTCCTCCAATTTAATTTGTCTTTTTCAGGATTCCTTTGGATATTAAGGGCTATTTACTCTTCCTTATAAATATGATGATTGACTTTTCCCTTTCTGCAAAGAAGGCTATTAGATTTTGATTGAGATTGCATTGAGCCTGTAAACGCTTTGGGTAGAATTGTCATCTTAACAATATTTAGTCTTCTAATCTATGAACATGAAATGCCTTTCCATTTATTTAGTTCTTCTTTGATTTCTTTTAGCAATGTTTTGAAGTTTTTTGTGTACAAGTTCTTTTATCCTTTGTTAGATTTATTCCTAGATATTTGATTCTTTTAGTTGCTAAAAGAATAATAAAAAATAGAATTTTTTTCTTGATTTCTTCTTTCGATTGTTCATTACTAGTATATAGAAACACTACTAAATTTGGGCTGTTGATCTTTGTACCCTGCCACTTTGCTGAATTTGCTCATTAGTTTCTGTAGCTTTGTTGTGGATTTTTGATATATTCTTTATATAAGATCATGTTATCTGTAAATAAGGAAAGTTTTACTTCTTTGTTTCCAGTGTGGATGCGTTTTCTTTCTTTCTCTCCCTAATAATTCTAGCTAGAATTTCCAGTACAGTATTGAATACTAGTGGAGGCTATGGACATCTTTGTCTTGTTCCTGATCTTAGGGTGAAACATTTCATTTTTCACTGTTAAATAAGATGTTAGCTGTCAGTTTTCCTATATCATGTTGAGGCTATTTTCTTCTCTTTCTAGTTTTTTAAGTGTTCTTATAAGAAAGGATGCTGGATTTTCTTGAATGCCTTTTTCTTTATCAGCTGAGAACATCAGGTTTTTTCCCTCCCTTCATTCTGTTAATGTGGTATATTACATTAATTGATTTTTTTATGTTGAACCGCCCTTGCATACTTGATCTGGTATATAGTTCTTTTAATGTGCTGTTGAATTTGCTTTGCCAAGCATTTTCTTGAGGATTTTTGAATCTATGTTCATTAGAGATACTGGTCTGTAAATTTGTTTACTTGTGTCATCTTTATCTGGCTTTGGCAGGAGGGTGATGTTGACCTCATAGAATAGAATGGATTAGGGAGTATTCTCTCCTCTTCAGTTTTTTTGAAGAGTTTGAGCAGAATTGGTGTTAATTCTTCTTTGAATGTTTGGTAAAATTCCCTTGTAATGCCACCTGGTCCTGAGCTTTTCTTTGTTGGGAGTTTTTTATTTTTTATTTTTTTATTTTTTAATTTTTTATTACTAATTCAGAGTCTTTGCTAGTTATTGGTTTGTTGAGATCTTCTATTTCTTTTTGTATTAAGTAGGTAGTTTGTGTGTTCTAGGAATTTGTCCATTTCATCTAGGTTATCTAATTTGTTGTACAGTTCATCTGAAGTAGTCGATCAAAAATAGAGATCTGCTATCAGACCATACACCCTCTGGAATCTGAGGACTAGTTCTGTATGTCCCGCTTTGGCACCAGCAAGTTGAGCCAGGAGCCTCCATTGTAGCCCATCAAGAGGCTGGGGGAAGAGGAGATGGTAGCTGTTATGCGCAGGGTGAAACTCCCCTGTATTTAATTATAATTTACCAGCCTCTTCTTCCCACTCCTCCCTGGATGCTGCACAGTGTTCCACTAGACTCTAGAGTTTCAAGGTAGTTGAGTCACACATGTCCTGCCAGTTCATTAGTTGTTTTAGTGGACCACTGATTCCTGCCATCTTCCCAAATCCTCTCTTGGTTGTCTGCTTTTGCTGTCTTCACATTTGAGTATCTGAAAACTAAGTTTAACTTTTGCAGTCATGACATGAGGTTAGTCACTATTGGGATTGGGGTGCCCTTCCCCACCTTTTTGATATCTATTTTTATTTCATATATCTATTAAATAATCTAAATATCTGTTTATATTTGTCAGTGGCTATAGGAAACATGCTTCATTAGATCAGTTCACCAGTCTGTTGGTTTTCTTGTTTGCTAATATGTTTTCCCGTTTCTCCTCTACTTTTGGAGGAAACTAGTAACTTTACAGCCCCAGAAATGATTGGGGCAGTATAATGGTATGCTGATTCTTAGAAGATGTGAGTCTTTCTGCAAGGTACCTGAAAAAGAGAGAGAGAGTAATTTTAGATAAGTATATGCATATTTGTTCCAGGCAGAGAGCTGCCCTTCAAGGTCAGGCAGAGGGCAGTTATAAGATGTCTTTGGTGTCAGTAAGGCCTCTAATTGAGGATCTGAGAAGCAGGGGAATAATAGAAGAATAAAAAGGAAATTAAGGTGACTACCACTCTAAGAGAGAAGAATAGAGTTATGGGCAGAAAACCTATTTTCAGATAAAAAGGGAGTAGACTAGAAGTAACCTAACCATGGCTCTCCTTTTATCCCATTGGGTGCAGCAGTGGATGGTGGATTAGTGTCTTTTACTAAGCCCTTAATTTGTTTTCTGTCTCTTGCCATGCCCAGTGTTAAGACAGCTTCATGTGGCAAAGCAGACAGAAAATGTGGCAGGAGATTCTGCAGAGAAGATTTGGGATCAAATGTTAACATTTAAAAATTATTGGTTATGATTTTCACGATCCCAATGCTTTGATGTGAGACTTGAACAGTCAAAGAATTGTGAGTATAATTTAAAACAAAAGGAGAAGCGGATTTAGTTCATTATCTTGTAAAATCTGCAAAAGGTAGTGACGATGGCAGCTACTTTTTGTCACATACTCATGGAGCATATTTTATCATTTTGCAGTTTATGCTATTTGCATTTAGAAACCATGATTAGATACCCACTCAGATGTATGTTGGTAGTGCTACCAAGATATCTGTAGCAGTTGGTGGATAAGATGTGTTTAGAGATTTTGTCATTTTTTTGTATTATTAAAGGATAGACTGTTTATAAATTATTTTTTCGTATTGTATTTTTATTGATTGTAGCCCAACAAACATCAGATAGATTTTTAAGGACTGAGCAGGTGCATTTGAATGCTTTGTGGAACTATTTATAGCAATATCACATTCCTGTAAAGAATCTCACTCTAAAGTCTTATTGAACAGAAAAACAATCTTGTATTATTACAGCTGAATTAAATGAATTAAGCATTTTTAATTGCAGCTATTTATTCTGTATGGCTAATATATTCTCATTTGGATATCATATTTTTGCATAATATTTATAAAATGATCATTTCATATTAATAACTGGGAAAGGGCAGTGTTTTAGTCAGCCAAAGGGGTGCTGATGCAAAATACCAGAAATTGCTTGGTTTTTATAAAAGATATTTATTTGGGGTAGAAGCTTACAGTTACCAGGCCATAAAGTGTTAAGTTACTTCCCTCACCAAAGTCTATCTATGGCCATGTGTTGGAGCAAGATGGTTGCCAACGTCTGCCAAGGTTCAGGCTTTTTGGGTTCCTCTCTTCCTGGAGCTTGCCTCTCTCCGGGCTCAACTCCTCTGTTTCCTCCACAAGGTCAGCTGTAGACTATGAGGCTCTCTAGGCTTTGCCTCTCTCTGCAAGGCCAGCTGCGAACTGTCAGGCGAATGGCTTTTCTCTTTTCCCAGGGCTTTTTCTCCTTCCTCATGACCAAGCTCCTCTGTGTGCTTACTTCCCGGGGCTCCAGCTCAAAACTCAGCATCAGATCTCCAATTCTGTCCTTTGCCATGTCTTTTATCTGTGAGTCCCCACCCACCAAGGGGCGGGGACTCAACGCCCTACTGACGTGGCCCAATCAAAGCCCTAATCATAATTTAATCACGCCCAGAGGAACAGACCAGTTTACAAACATAATCCAATATCTATTTTGGGAATTCATAAATAATGCCAGACTGCTACAGGCAGAATTTACGTTAGCTTAGAAATTTTGGCCAGATCTATTATTTTCAAAGTTTAAATTACTAGGATTTATTTTTAAAAATATTTTATAACCATCTCTACACCATCCTAACCCACTGAAGTAGTTCTAACCTTGCAAAAATATGCTTTATTATCAATTTGTGAGAGTCAAATAAGCATTACTTTTTCCAGCCCCAGAATCTTGATATTATTGTACTAGAGGGCTGTGTACTAATCAATCAGGTAATCCATTAAATCATATCAGGGAAAATGCAGAGTTCCCTATTGAAATGAGGAATGTCATTGACCTTTGGTGTTAAAACTTGAGACAGTGATTCTCAAACTCTAGTGTGCTAAAAATCACTTGGGGGACCTTAATGAAGAGCTCTGTGACAACCTCTGAACAAGTTTACATTTTTTCATAAGTTTCCCTCAATATCTGGTGTCAGAAGGCTAAAATGAAGATGAAGGACGTTGGTTCATTCTCTCACTCAGTTGCCTTAATTCCAAAATTCCTACTGTTTGTGGATCTCTTTTTCTTGTTTATATCTCTTTCTATGTCTGTAGTCTACCCCCAGTTTCTCTTCCAGCTTCATGCTTATCAAACTGGACCTCTCTTGATATTATTATAGTTCCTTATGAAAAATGACTTTAAGGAAATATTTGATAAAGTATGACTTTATGAGATGACTATGAGAACATAGTGGCACTATAATATTAGGAATGGTGCCTAAGGATCTGAATTACAGCTCCATTTCTGATATTTGCTAACTTTTAAGATCTTATCTAAGTTAGTGCTTTAATCATCAGACACTTTTAATTACATGGTTATGAGGAGTAAATAAAATTATGTGGAATAACAAAAATTTTTTTTAAAAATTTTAAAAAAGAAAAAAAAAGTAAAAAGAAAAAGAAAAAAAATTACATGTGGAAAGAACCTAACAGCGTACTTAACATGTTGAATCTGAATCTGATATTGAATCCAAGATATGAAAAAGTTTTCAGTTACTGTTGCTATATAACAAACTATCCCCATAATTTAGTGGCATAAAACAAAGACCTTATGCTTATAAACTGTGGATCAGGAGTTCAGAAAGGACATGGTGGGAATGGATTTTCTGCTTCATGATGCCTGGGGCCTCAGCTGGGATAACTCAAGTGACGAGGTGACTCAAAGGCTGGGAGCTGGAAAATCTGGGGCTGGAGGATCCAAGTCCAACGTGATTTCTTCTGAGCCTGGGCTGGTATGACTCCAAGGCTGAGCTCAGCTGAAACAATAGTCTGGAGCACCTATACATAGCCTTTGCCTTTGGTTTGAGGTTTTCATAGCACAGGCTAAGTTCTGAGAGGGAGCTTCCCAAGTGTGAGCGTTTAAGAAAAACAGGTGGAAAATCTATTGCCTTTTATCCCTAAGCTTCAAAAGTTACATGGTATCACTTCTGCTGTACTTTATTGGTCAAAGTAGTCAAAAGTCTACTTAGATTCAAGGGTAGAGGATAGATATAGATTTTACTTCGTCATGGGAGGATTGTCAAAGAATTTGTGGTCAATTTTAAAAATCTGGAGATTTTACATCTAGTCTAGCTTCTATCCTGTCCAGTGGTTTTTTGGTAATTTCTCTGAAGAGTCCTATAGGGATTCATTAGTAGACTGTGTATGTATCTTCACAAATGAAAAGATCAGAGGTTCTGAGATCTTAGAGCTAGCCCCCTTACTTTTACAGATTTGTTAACACAAAGACCCAGAAAGATAAAGAATTTGGACAAGTTCTAAGACCAGTTTTGAAAAAGCCAGGGCATAAACCAGTCTTCTGGCTTCCAATTTAGTACTCTTTTCATTACCTGAAGTTGCCTTGCCCAAAGCAGCAAAACCAAACGAAACAGCTCACTAGCTATTTGTAATAAAAATAAGCATATCAGGTGCTTTTCATGCGATAGGTCCTATTGTAAACAGTTTGAATACATTTTTTTCTCATTACTTCTTCCAACAGCCCTAGGAAATAAGTACTGTTATCATCTTCTGCTTTGCAGATGAAGAGGTCAAACAATTTGCCTAAAATGGCAAGGCCAATTAATGATAGACCTGTTATTTTAATAGGACTCTGACTCCAAATCTGGAATCTGCAGTCTCTCCCTATATTTCTTTTATCCCTGTTCCCTGGTGATATTAATCAATGAAGAAAAGATATGGGTTTACTGAACTTTTGATTCTCATCAACCTGGAGCCTTTTCCCTTCATTGGTTTGGCAGGATGATGCATAAGTCATATTGCTTACCTTTAGGCCTTAATTATTTATAATCTCTTTTCTTCTATTAATACTGATTCTTTTCTAAGTAGAAATGTGTGGGCTGTTGTCTGACCCATGGTACCTAAGACATTTCCAAAGGGGGCACTGATTAATTTACTATGAAACTATTGAACACACATATATCCCCTGCTGTCACTGTCACTTTCTATCTCTTTTCCTCCCTCCCTCCCTCCCCATGTGTGTAGGGGTGGGATGGGATAGGTGGAAAAGTCATTAGAGTTTTTCATCTATATGGAAGTAAGCAAAGAATATTTATTTCTCTGAATAAGTTGCATATTTTACTTTGTTACATAAATTTGGAAGGAGCTTGTTTAAGTTGTTAGCACTAAGAAAGGGAAAAATGTAACCAAGCTAGTGGTTTGTAACCCTTAAGTACTTTGACTTCTGAATGCTAATATTTAAACAGTGTGCAAATTAGATGGTAAACTGTCAGTAGAGAAGCAATGAGATGGTTAATTTCATGTGTCAATTTGGCTAGGTTATGGTGTATAGTTGTTTGGTCGAGCAAGCACTGGCCTGATTGTTACTGTGATGGACTTAAATCATTAGTCAGTTGATTGCATCTATGGCTGACTACATCTACAATAAACAAAGGAGAGTGCCTTCAGCAATGAGAGGAGTCGCCTTCTCCCGACAGTGGCAGCCATAAAGTGAGAACTGAGGATTTCAGCACTCAGAAGAATTTCTATCTCTACTTCAGCTGACCAACTTCTGGGGAATTTAACGTCACCTACATCAGAGTTTCCAACTTTTAGTTTCTCCTGGGGAATTCAACTTCACCTTCCTCAAGTTTCCAGCTTGCAGCTAGCTCTACAGAATTCAGACTTGCCAGTACCCACAGTTGCATGAGCCAATTCCTATAATAAATCTCTTAACATTTATATTAATTATTATATATATATCATAATAGATGGAAAGCTATTTTGTTTTGTCATTCTTTAGTATATTTGGAACCCCTAGATCTACAACTTTACTTATATCTCCTATTACTCAGTGCTGTTGTGGATGCAACCTAGAAATACATGGCTTTTGCCTTTGGGAGCTTAGACTCTAATTGGGGGCAAAAAAATGCACATAGGGAAGCAGATGTGATTCAAGCGATTGGGCTCCCATCTACCATATGGGAGGTCCTGGGTTCAATTCCCAGGGCCTCCTGGTATAGGCAAAAGTGGGCCTGCACAGAGAGCTGGAGCAACAAGATGACGCAACAAAAAAGAGACACAGAGGAAAAAGACAATGAGAGATACAACTAACAAGGGAGCTGAGGTGGCTCAAGCGATTGAATGCCTCTTTGCCATGTTTGAAGGTCCCAGGATTGGTTCCTGGTGCCTCCTAAAGAGAAGATGAGAAGAGAAGACAAGCAGACACAGAAGAATGTGCGAGTGGACACAGCAGACAGCGAGCGCAAGCAGCCGGGGGGCGATGGGGAGGTAAATAAAATAAATCTTAAAAAAAATTGCATATATATGGGACTAACTTTATAAAGCAAAATATAATATGTGCCAAATGAATGGCACGTATAAGTGTCTTCAAACAGATTTAGGTAATGAGAATTGAAATATTGAGAATGATCGAGAATACTCAGGGGATGGAGGAAAAACTTGTATTGGGCCTGGTTCCTATTGGAGTGGTGAGCCTGGGTGCTTTTATTTATTTATTTATTTATATATTTTTTTAAAGATTTATTTATTTATTTATTTATCCCCCCTTTGCTGCTTGTATTCGCTGTGTCCATTCGCTGTGTGTTTCTTCCGTGTCTGCTTATCTCCCCCTTGCTGTGAGGTCCTGCTGCATCAGCCCACCGCGCCGCGCGGGCCAGTCTGCTCTCACAAGGAGGCCCCGGGAAGCGAACCCGGGGCTTCCCACATGGTAAACGGGGGCTCTATCAATTGAGCCACACCCGCCTCCTGCTGTGAGGTCTTGCTGCATCAGCCTACCACGCCGCGCGGGCCGCTGGCCTGCCCTCACAAGGAGGCCCCTGGAAGCAAACCCGGGGCTTCCCATATGGTAAACGGGAGCTCTATCCATTGAGCCACACCCGCTTCCCCATCTGGGTGCTTTTAATACAAGAATTTATTATATGTTTCCGAATATAAGACAATTTGCCTACATATTTAAAATTATATAACAGAAAATATTACTTTAGAAATATTGCTTTTTTCATAGTTGTTGAATGAGATAATTATAAACCAAACTCTTCACATGTATTTTGTTTCATTTTATTTTACATGTATTTTAAACATTAGTGTCTTCCTCATTATCAGAGTTATTCTCTCGTTTTTCCACAGTGAACGATTTTAAATTTATGTTTAAGTGGTTTGAGGTGAAGTGCATTAAAATATCTTGGTATGCTTTCACTGGAAATTTTTATCTAAAGTTACATGTACCCATTTGCTATTCATGGGCTTTACAATGAAACCCTCTCAAGTGATCCTTAATGAGCTTATTTATAATGGCATCTGAAAGTTTTAATTGTGAGTATAAATCTCCCAAAATAATTATGAAATTTGTTTTCAATTCCTTTGCCATCCTTTTAAACTGATTCCATCAGGGTTAACCTCTTTTCAGTGTTCATAATTTGTATTGCCTGAAGTTGTTTCAGGCCATATGTCTTTTCCAAACAGCGTTCTGTTCTTCAAAATAAAATGATTATATAGAACTCAACTAAAAGGTAGTTTCCTCTTTTCAGAGGGACAGTTTGGGGGAAAGAACCTACCTTATATTCAGCGTCTTCATTTAGATTAGAGCAAAGTATTAAAAGTGAGCCAGTGAGAGAGGTGAATGAGATGGCAAAAGTGGAATGGAGAGTTTAAAATGGTACTGTCCAATACATTAGCTGCTACCCCATGTAGCTGTTTAATTTAAAATGAAATTAAATTTAAAAAGTTCAGTTCCTCAGTCTCACTAGCCCCATTTCAAGTGATCAATAACCATATGGGACTAGTAGCTATCATTAGACAATACAGGTATAGAATATTTCCATCATTGCAAAAGTTTTATTGGGTAGTACTGGAAGGTGAGGAGGTGTTCCATAACCTCAGGACTTTAATTTAGCTCAGAGATTTCTAGGAATGATCATATTGATAGTAGTAGTCAGAACCCCCTACCCCTCCAACCATTCCCCAGCCAACAACACCCTGTCTTCCCACACACAGATACAGATCAAGGATGGACTGATTTTCTCAGTTTCTAAAATAGACCTAGTTACCCAAGGAACTACAGTAAATATTTATTGATTAATAAATATTAATATAGCTATTGTACTGCAAAAATTTATACAGTGTTGGTCTGAAACTCAAAGTGAATCCTCTCCTCTATGTTGTTGTTAATAAATAAATTCCCCAAATTGCTTTTTTTCATGAAAAGAGCAGAATGTTTTGGAGATAGATAGCCCTGACTTTTTTTTTTTAAATTACTTTATTTCTTTTTAATTGTGTTAAAAAATACACTTAACAGAAAAGCCATTTTAACAATTTTAAGTAGACAGTTCTTCAACATTACATACATTAACAATACTGTGTAACGTTTGCCACTATTTCCAGACTATTTTTATCATCCCAAACCAAAACTCATAGACATTTAGCAATAATTCCCCATTCTTCATCTCCCACCTCTGGTAACCACTATTTTGATTTCTGTCTCTATTAATTTGCTTATTCTAAGTATTTCATATAAGAAAAATCATACAGTATTTGTCCTTTTGTGTCTTCCTTATTTTACTCAACATGATGTCTTCAAGGTTCATTTATGTTGTAATATGTACCAGTACTTCATTTTATGGCTGAATAATATGTCATTGTATGTATATATCACATTTTGTTTATCTGTTTATCAGTTGATGGACACTCTGCTTACTTCCACCTTTTGGGTATTGTGAATAATGCTGTGAGGAACATTGGAGTACAATTAATCCATCCAAGTCCCTGCTTTCAGTTCTTTTGGGTATATACATAGAAGTGAATCCCAGGTCATATGATGATTCTGTTTAACTTATGAGGGACTGCCAATCTGTTTTCCACAGCAGCTGCACCATTTTATAGTCCCAGTAACAATGTACTAGGGTTCCTGTTTCCCTGTATCCTCTTCAACACTTGTTGTTTTCAGTTTTCTTAATAGCCATCCTAGTGAGTATGAAGTGGTATCTCATTGTAGTTTTAATTTGCAGTTCTCTAATGACTAATGATTTTGAGCATCTTTTCATGTGCTTATTGGCCATTTGAATATCTTCTTTGGAGAAATGTCTATTCAAATCCTTGTCCTATATTTACATTGGGTTGTTTGCCTTTTTGTTGTTGAGTTGTAGGAGTTCTTTATATATTTGGGATATTAAACCTTTATCAGATACATGATTTACAAATATTTTCTTCCATTCTGTAGGCTGTCTTTTCATTTTCTTAATAATGTCCTTTGATGCATAAAGGTTTAAAATTTTGATGAAAAGTTTATTTTATTTTTTTTTCTTTTTTAAAAAAATTAACAACATTATTTCAAATTCACAAAAATAAAAGAACAGAAAAAGGCAGCTCCACAAGTTATGGAAACATTACCCCAAAGAGTTCTTTTTCAGGCACTTTTATTTCGTCTAATTCTAATCGCTAACTCAGTTGTTCTTTTAGTGTTCAGAAAGATACACAGATGAACAAGATTAGTTAAATGACATAGTAATGGTCTCTTTATTAATGAAAAAAAATGAAGAGAAAAAATGCTTATTCATATCTAAAACCAAACTCCATGTTTGTTTTTTTTACCTTGAGAATTAATATAGTACCAACTTTGCTTTTGCTACAAATACATTAAAATGTTCTTAACTATAGTCCATAAATTACATTAATTATATTTTCCCCATGTATCACCACATTCTTAACATTCTGTAGTAGAAGAACATTCCTGTATTTATATTATTAACCATAATCCCCATCTACTTCCAAAATCATTGTTGTACATTCCCAATATTATCTTCTATCTGTCCTCCAAATAACATTAATCTTCCTAGACTACTCGTTTCAGCCACAATTACAATAATAAATTAACAGTGTTTGTTACATTCATTATAATGTGTTATCATCAAGTCCAACCATTACCACGTATTTGCATTTGACCTTATTAAACATTCTACGTGCATCCATATTCTCCACCTTCTCATCACATATTCCATCTCCCACCAACCTACACTTCATAGTCCAACTCCATAAGTCTGATCATTGTATTTGGTTCATATCAGTGCAACCATACTGTCCCGGCCCGCGGGACAAGTCAACGGAGACTCCGAGCTATCCAGCGAAGGATTGAGACAAAGACACGGACAAAACAAAAAACTGTGCTCTTTATTCTGCTAACATGGCTTCTCTGCGGCTTCTCTCTTGCCGTACGGGTTACAATCAGCTCTTTTATAAACAGGGAAAGGGGAGGGAAAAGGGAAATGCCTTAAGGTTTAGGTATCAGTACATGATTGGATAATTTGAGATCCTAGGCGTGGTGACT
>JAQZBX010097382.1:0-11708 GCA_029593785.1 Cabassous unicinctus
ACCAATCCCATCCTGTCATTATTTCCTTAGTTCCAGAATGTATAATTGAAATAGACATACTCAGCCACAGGTGGAATCTTCACATTGGCTCCCTGACCTGTAGAATTAGGGCTATTATGGTAGGAAAGGCCAAGTGGAAGCCAGTAGAACTGCCTCAAATCAGCAAAATACTGAAACAAAGCAATACTAAAAAGGAAGAAAGAAAGAGAGAAAGAAAGAAAGAAAGAGAGAGAGAAAGAAAGAAAGAGAGAAAGAAAGAGGTATGAAAAAAAGAAAATATTTTTCCTAGTCTTTGAAGATTGACTTGTGCAAGTGCATAGCCATACAAGGAGTTTAGGGAATAGCTCAAGGCCAAAGCTTAGTGTCTGCCCTGATCATTCGGTGCATGCGTCTTGTCTTGGGTATGCACATTTGGCCCTGAGAATTCCTCCATTTACATGGATGAAATTATCCCCTCTGCCCTAGTAAACACTTTCCTCACAGTGTCCTAGACACTGAACTGTGTGTCCTACAGTCAGTAATCCCTTGCCCCAGGCAGCCACTTGACTGCTTTCCCACAGTATTCTGTAGGAGAGCTCAGTGAACTGTTTTCTACTTTCAGGGCAAGTTCTGGGAGGCAAGTCCCTCAGGCCACCAGACAGATTGTGTCAGACATACATGTTTGCAGTATGTGCACGAGGGCCACTCTGTTCCCTCTGGAACCAGGACCAAGGATCCACACTGGGAGCATGGGCCAGCTCTATGCCCAGCAGTGAAGGGTGGAGGAGGGGCCAGCAGGGTGCCATGTGATCCTACTACTTTTAAGTAGCCTTTTTCTTGATTTGGCACTTGTCTGTGACTGGAGTCTCTAACTATTTTCTGGAGCTTTGAGACAGATGTTTCTGCCAGTTCTTGCTAGCAGTTCAAAGCTTCTGTGGGGGATGGAGCCCCAAAGCATCTCATTCCATCATCTTGACTAAGCTTTTTTCTTTCCCCTAAAAAAGATTTTTTTTTATTGTAGATAGTTTCAAAGATACACAAAAGGGAAAGTGGTATAATAAATTCCCATGTGACCATCTCCCAATTTTGATCATTATCAGTTTATGACCAAGCTTGTTTTATCCACTACCCCTTCCTGCCCCCCACTACTACTGGATTATTTTGAAGCAAATCCCAGACATATCATCTCATCTGTCGATATTTCAATAGGTACCTCCAAAAGACAGGAAATCTTCATTAAAAACCCACAGCACCATATCACATCCAAAAAATAACAGTGATTCCTTAATATAATAAAATATCTATGTTCATACTTTCAATTACTTCAATTGTTATGCTTTTTTTTTAGTTTGTTTGAATCAAGATCTAAAGGGGAAATCATTGTAATTTTTCATTTACCATTTAAATTTCTTTTAAGCTATGGATTTCTCCCTCTATCTACTTTTATTTTCATTTTGCAATTTTTTTTGTTGTTGAAGAAACCCCACCATTTTTTTCCTGTAGAGTTTCCCACAGACTGGATTTTCCTGATTGCATTCCTGTGGTGGTGTTAAATGGGTTCCTGCTTCCCCATGTCTTTTGTAAACTGATAGATCTAGAGGCTTAATCAGATTCAGGTTCCTTTTTACTCAGGAGTACATGATGTTTCTTCTTGTGCTGTTGTAGCCATCGATGAGCATTGTTAAGAGGATCTGTACGTGCTCTAACAGTATCCCTGTGCTCCAGGAATGTGACATTAAATAACAAATAAAAAAACACCATGACAGATGTTTATTGTGGAGAGAGAGCCTGCATAAAAAAGTAAAAGACTTTTCCCTGATTTGAACAAGAGGTCCCGCATTTTCATTTTGCATTGGGCTCTGCAAATTATGTAGCTAGCCCTGTAGTGTTAAAAAAAAAAAATACTTGTGGAATGAATGAATGAATAATATAAACAATATACGTAAAGTCCATAGAGGTATCTGGTATGTGGTAAGCATTCAGTAGAAGTCAGCTATTATCAGCTATAACCTCATTAATGGGCTGCTTCAAGTTTAACACTCAAGTTATACCCAACAATAGTTGTCTGCCCACTTCATGATGTTTCCCTCACATATGCCTTTGCTCGTTGTATTCTTTGCTGGGAATTATCTTCCCTGTTTCTCTCCTTCACTTTCACTTACATGGTTATCACTCAACTCAGTCAACCCATCCTCCAAGGTGGTCTTCTCTGACTTCTTGGGCTGGGTCAGACCCTCCTCTCTCTTCTCCCTTAACACCCTTCATCCTTTTCCTCTGTCAGGCTCAGTTCTTCCAAGGAGGGTGTTTGACTGAATTTCATCCAAGGCCCAGGGTCTCATCTGGCAGGGTTTGGAATGTGGTTGTTCCACCAAACAGTTTAGGCACTTAATTTGCCCAGGGTGACCCCCCTCCCCAGCCTTGTGGCTCCTGAGTTGAACAGCTGCTCTTCCTCTGCTTTGTGCCTTATCTGGAGCCAGGTTGATTGCTCTGTGTTAGTCCCAGGGTACAAGTAGGACAGGGGTTTGTCCGGCCACAGCCTACTATTGGGATCCTGATATCTGTTCTAATTGTGTAAATGGGCAGTTCTTCTGCAACTATTATGAAGTTCCATTAGCATTGGAGCCTTGTGCAGTTTCTTTTTTGCATACGCTTATTAAGCTCTCTGAGCCTCAGCTTCTTCATCTGTGAACTGGAGATGAGAATATCTACCTGGCAGGGTTATTGAGAAGTTTAAAGAAAGAACGCCAGGCCACAGTAGGAGCTCAGGAAATGTGAGCTCCCCTTTTGCCTGGTGTATTATTAGCCACTGGTATGGGCCCTTCCCATTGGCATGGGCTTTGGGGTTATGCTGCTGTGAGCACCCTACACTGCCCCAGCTCTAGCCTATGTGTCACACTGGTCCTGCCTCAGTGAGAGTGACTATCTCTCCAGCAGGTCCTCCTGGCCTCAGAGAGAGAGAAAAATCATTGTTTTGGTTCAAGTGTGATAAACAGTGATTGACAGGTCTGAAAAAGAAGCTGTTGAATAACAGGAAAAAAGCCTCTAATTATTCCCCATAACCTGTCTGTTATCCTGTCTGTTCAATTCATTCTTTGACAACTGCCTTTCCCCCTGCTTTAACTGTTTAGGAATAAATTATTTTGAAGGAATGTGTTTTCAAATAAATTTGTTAAGGCTGAAGTGTTGACATTGGGAAAATTCTCTATATTGTGAATCTGAGTTCCCCCACCCTACACCAAGGGTGTTGGGGAATATTTCTTCCTGGGGAACCATCAGTGATGGCAGCTAACAGAGGGGCTCTGGGCCAAGAGGGAGAGACCAGCTTCCAGTCCCAGATCCTTTCTAATTACCTGGGCCACCTTGGGCAACCCCTTACCCTCTTGAGACACAGCTTCTTCATCTGTAAAATGGGTATGCCTTAAATACCTCATGGAATCATGGACACAAAAGCACTTTGTAAAGTGCACTCTGAAAATGCAAAGAATTTTTTTAAATCGTGCTCAAAATGCCAATCAATTCAGTGAAAAAAAGAATGGGAACTGCCATTGAACTCAGTCTCTGGCCTTGGCCCATCAGGCATTGGAAGGAGCCAGTGAGCCCCTAAGGGGCAGAGAGGGAGGGAGGAGGAAACCTCTTAGCAGGAGGGAGAAGGGAATGCAGAGCCACAGGTTTTGTGGTCATTATCCTGGTTATCGTTACCCTCACCACATCACTTGCTCCTCCTCCTCCTCTGAGAATCCATGAGTCACCCTGGTGATCACTGTTGGTAACCTGGGCATGGTTCGAGTCATGGAGTGGGTTCTCTTGGTAGTGAGCCCACTCAGTCTGTATAAAGTCCCCAGCGGGTGATGTTAAGGGGAGAGGCCTGGAATCAGGAGCGGGGAGTCCTGACCTAATCTTGGAGCCAGTGTTTTGGGGTCCAGGCTGATAACTGAGCAAGGCTCCTAAGAAGGATCTGAGCATTAGACAAATAATATTAATAATGAGCATTTTGAGCACTTTCTGTATATTAGGCAGAGGCCAACCAAGGGCCTTTCTGCCCTTCAAGATACAGGTAAAATTGGCTGCTTCCTTTTCTGTAAATATATAATTATTCTAAAATAAGTTTATTTATTTATCTTTAAAAGATTTATTTATTTATTTATTTATTTATCCCCCCCTTGCTGCTTGTGTTTTACTGTGTCCATTCGCTGTGTGTTTCTTCCATGTCTGCTTATCTCCCCCTTGCTGTGAGGTCCTGCTGCATCAGCCCACTGCGCCGCGCGGGCCGACCTGCTCTCACAAGGAGGCCCCGGGAAGCGAACCCAGGGCCTCCCGCATGGTAAACGGGGGCTCTGTCGATTGAGCCACACCCGCTTCCTGCTGTGAGGTCTTGCTGCATCAGCCTACCGGCGCTGCGTGGGCCAGCCGGCCTGCCCTCACAAGGAGGCCCCGGGAGGCAAACCCGGGGCCTCCCATATGGTAAACTTGAGCTCTATCCATTGAGCCACACCCGCTTCCCAAATAAGTTTATTTAAAAACAACAAACTTCCCTTCTCCTATGATGTCTCAGCACCACCTCTCATGGTCTCACCTTCTACCTCAAGCTCCTCATCAAAGCAGCTTCCCAGCAAAGATAATTCTCTCCCTCATAGGATTTCTGGTGCCATTTTTCTCTGTCTTGTTTCAAGTATACATTATCTCATTGAATCTGCACAATAACCCATGTGGCAGGTGACATTACTCCTATTTCACAGGTTTAGACATTGAGGCACATGATAGTGACGTTTATAGCAGAGAACACAGCAGAGACAGGAGTTCAAATCCACTTTTCTTTGATTTCAAAACCCATGCTCTCAGCCACACTGTTAGCCTTCTTTCCTTTTCTCCTTGGGGGTTATACCTCTTACATCAGCATTTAACTTCCTTATTTCACAAATCAAAATACCCTGACAGTCATTATAACTTAGTTCATCCCATCCGTTCATTAATTCAACAAACATTTATTTGGGCATACTATCATCCCATGTTTTGGCTGCTGTGCTAGAGACTGGGGTTCTAGAAATAAAATAAGACATGATTCCTGCCTTCAGTGGGGCTTCTGTCTGGTAGACGAGACAGGACACAAATAATTTCAGTGCAATTAGACAAGTTCAGCTATGAAAAGATAGGAATAAGGTGCAATGGGAGCTATGAAGAAAGAGATCACCTACACCTGGGACTTCCAGGAAGAACAGCTTTATTTGCATCTTTAAGGATGAAAAGCCTCTTCCAGGAGGAATAAGAAATAGATGTAGGGCACTGCTGGCCAAGGAAACAGCAGGAGCAAAGGTATGGTAATGTGAAAGAACATCTGGAAGTATCAGTTCTGTGGCCTGCCGGGACTCTGAGTGTCTGTGGGAGGGTCATGGGAGGTGAAGCCAGAGAAGCACAGGGGCCAGGTTATGGGGGTTTGGAGGGGCCACCTAAGGAGATTCGACTTGCTCCTGTAGGTGATGATGGAGAGGCAAGGACGAGTTTTAAGGAAGGGGGTGACATGGTCTGATCTGTGAATTTTGAGAGGAGGGATTAAAAGGGCAAGTGTGAAGGCAGCAGACTGCAGTAAACCAAGGGAGACACTGTGGAATCCTCAACTAGGAAAGTGACAGATGGGATGTAGAAGGGATGGGTATGAGAGAAGTCAAGAATGGCAACTCCATCTTGGCCCAAACTTTGGAATTACCCTTAAAGCCTTGCTTTCTCTGACTTCCCTCATCCAATTCATCAGCAAATCCTGTAGGCTCTATTTTCAAAATATATTTAGAATCTGGCCACGTCTTACCACCTGTCCCATTGCCACCCTAGATCAAGCCACCATCAGCTCTCATTTGCAATGGCCTCTTAACTGGTCTCTCTACTTCTTCTTTGCTCCACATGGCAGCCAGAGGGATCCTTTAAAATATAAGCCACATCTTATTGCTCCTCTGCTCAAAACCTTCCAGTGCTTTCCCATCTCATTACGCAAAGGGTAATCCAAAATTCATACGATGGTCTACAAGGCCTTACATGATCTGGCCCCTGGCTACCTCTCAGGCCTCATTTCCTACCACTCTCCCCCCTCAGTCATCAAATGTAGCCCACACTGGTCTCACTGCTGTTATGCCAACACATCAAGCTTGTTTCCATTTCAAGGCTTTTAAACTTACGCCTCCCTCTGCCTAAAATGCTCTTCCTCCAGATACCTGCATGGCTCCCTCCTTTACTTCATTCAGGTCTCTGCTCAAACATCACCTCATCAGTGATACTTTATGTGAAAAAAGCACTCTCATTACCCACTAAGCTTTTACTCTATTTTTTTCATAGCATCTAGCCACCTGATATATTAAACATGTATTTATTTTTTTACTGTCTCTCTTCCTGGGTCCCCACTAGAATATAAGCTCCACTTGGGCAGATACTTTATCTGTATCCTCAGGGCCTACAGCAGTGCATGGCACATAGTGGGTGCTCAATAAATCTTTGTTGGAAATTAGAATGGCCAGGATTTGGTCTTCCATATAGAAAATGAGGTATAGAAAGGGTGTGAGGAGTTGAGAATTTCTTAATCAGGGTTTTATAGAATTTATTTATGTGGTTATTACCAAGAGTTTCTTTTCCTCTGGCCCAACTTCTCTTTGGCACCATTAGGTGCCACCATATGTTTTGCTCCATTAAAGCCTCATCAATCTAAAATCCTAAGACTCCTGAGGAGCCAAGTATGATACTAGATCTGTGACTGGGCTGGGCAGGAGAACTACACCTGAAGAGGCCACTTTGCTTCCTTATCTCCTGATAATCACTTACATGAGAATATCAATCTGCTGTGCCTGGTCAGGTCTGGACTGTTCTGGGAAATTTCTGGGCCGAGGGACCATTTGGGTCTGTATCCGTGCTGTGTACACTGGTCTGGAGACTTCCTCTGTGACAGGCATAAAAAGGAACAGAGGCCATGATTGGATGCATGGGGCTCAAGGCAGAGAGGACCACCAGAGAGGCTGGATCAACTGTCAGGCCTTGTACCCCTGAGGTGAGACCGAGGAGGAGAGAAGAAAGGAGGAAAGAGAAAGGGAAGGCAGGAGAGAGTGCACACATGTAGAGCGAGGAGATTACATAAAGGAAGGAAGATGAAAGGAGGAAGGGGAGAACAAATGGAAAGAGGCCTAGTTCCAAAAGAGAGGAGAGAGAACAGACAAGAGATAAAAAGGGAGTGATGTCAATGGGCCCAAGCATCCTCCACGTGTTGAGTGGGGAACCATCAGTCTGCTCCAGCACTGCAATGGGGCGTTAGATGCTTGCGCAGACATTCCAGGCATTTTGATTCCCACTCCTTGTATGCACAGTTCCCTTTAGAACCCCACAGGTGGGTAGCAGGGAAGAATCCTGGCATTCTTGGATCTCTGACTACAATGCCATCTTCTTCGCACTAAAATTAACATGGTATCCACACTTTATCCTATTTTCCTGCTCTCCTTGGATCAGGCAGCCTTTGCTGTAGAGCTGCCAGTGCCACCTGTTGCTGCCTGGGTTATGTCCTTTGCTGCTGACAGGGGAGAATCCCTCCCTACCCCATCCCATTCCCTGGCTTTTTGCTCATGTGCCCTGAAGTAGAATGTTCTCAGAAATGTTCCGATAACATTTCCAAGATTTTCATGTGATAAACAACTCCTGTTTCTGCCTCCAGCCCCTCACTCCCTGAAACCCAGAACCAAGTTTGGAAATACTCATGGGAATACTTGAAGGACCATCCTCAACACAGCTCCTGTGCCATGCGCTCCTTTGGCACGTGTACTCCTCCAATCAAAACTCACCATTCACCCGGTATGGTCATTAATAACACTTCTGGAGTTCACTTGGCTTGAGTTTCAATTTTGCTACACTTTTTTAGAAAGAAGGAAGAACGTTAACTTTATTGAGTGTCTACTGCATACCAGGCAATAGGCACCATTTCACCAGCATTATTTCAGTTAATTTTCACAACCACCCTGTAAGGTGAGTAGTACTATTATTTCTTGAGAGGAAGGGAAGAAGAAAGGAACTTCTATTTAATAGCATACAAGTTACTCTCAACCCACTGTTCCTTTCAAGTAAAGTAAAGGTGCCTGATCCAGAGGCTCAGTTCAAAGACACCATGCTTGGCCATTTTTTGACCACACAAACACTTGGCCATAGCTGATTGGACTAGGACTGGGCAGGTGATCCAACAACAACCAATCAGTAGTCTGGTCAGTAACCTGTGGCCAAAATGAAAGATAAGCTGGGCCAATCAGATTCTTTCTTTTGGCAATTAATAAACTCAGAGGGAATGAAGTCTTTAGTAGATGGGCAGAAACTGGAAGGGTAACCTGTGCCTATTGGTTATGAAAGTGAGTTAACTAAGAAAGCCAGTCAATAGTGAGAGAAGAAGAAAGCAAATACACAGTGAGATTCAGTGTCACTATGACAAAGAGACAATACAGCTCGTAATAAAAAGGCAAGGTAAGGAACTTGTCCCTAGAGTGGTCACAATTCCTGAGGGCAAGCTCACATATGTAGTAGGCCCCTTTAGGCTGCTCCCTCAACTCAATGATTCTTCCTTCTCTTTGGGGATGGCTCCCAAAAGCCATTTTACACAGTGTGATCTTACCCTCTGGCTACAGCTGATTGGCTAGAGGTGGGCAGCTGACTGCAACTGGGTGATTAAAGCACCCTATCTCTATGCCACAGTGATTGGATCAGGGATGCACACAGGATCCAATCTGGGCCACTCAGAGTTCTCTTGGGTACTTTTCTGTTTGAGTTGGAAGAGAAGACTGGTTCTTACCTACCTTTGGGGTCTGGGTACTGGAAAAAGGTAAGCCTGGAGCTGCTTATGGTCACCTTCCCTGGCTCCAGGGAGGACGCAGAGAATAGGAGCAATGATAGAAGCAGAGAATGAGGCCAATACACGGAGAGAAGCAGAACTGAGAGATGGAGAGAGTGACAAAGTCACTCAGAGACATCATTTGAATTCCTGAATCCAGCTATGCCTAAAGCCATCTTTAAGCCCCCCACTACCTCATCCTTCTGAGTTATATGAATGAGTCAACAAGTCTACTTTTCAGATTAAGCTAGTTTGAGATGGATTTCTGTTACTTGCAACCAAATAATCCTCACTAATACCCCAATACAACATATATTTTTTCAATAAGTTTCCCTTTTCTTGAGGTAACATGAGTCTGCAATTCACAACCACAGGACCTAACTGAAAGAAACTTTTGAAGGCAGCATTTGAATTCCTATTTTACAGCTGAGAAACTGAAGCCATATATGTTCTCAAGGTGTCACCATTAATAAGTGTCAGAACCAGGAATGTGAATCCAGCAATGGATTCAAAGAGTAAGGATCTAGGATGCTTTCCCTCTAGAATAGTCCAGCATCTTTCTCCAGTGGATTTGAGTAATGATTAAAGGTCAAATCATTCATATCCTAGCTCCACAACTCATTCAGCAAGTTATTGAAACTCTTTGTGTTCTTTCTTTGTAAATTGGGGATAATATTACCTACCTCATTATGCTGGTTTGAGTCTTTTGTGGACCCCAGAAAATTATGTTATTAAGCTAATCCATTCCTGCAGGTATGGGACCCTTTGACTGGGTTTCTTCAGTGAGGCATGACCCAGGGTGGGTCTTGGTCCTCTTACTGGAGTCTTTTCTAAATGGAGGACTGAAAGCACAGAGAAACACAGGAAAAATCTAAGAGAAATGAGTAGACACCACCATTATGCCCTGCCATATGCCTGCTAGCCCACAGCTGAGAGGCTAAGCCCATGGAGAGAGGAAGCTAAAGGTTGGGAGGAGAGGGGAAAGGTGAGCAGGCCAGCACTGTGCCCTCCCATGTGCTTGCTTGCCCACAGCTGTAGCTCCTAGAGACTGTATCTTTAGATGCTGCTGCCTTGTGTCTGATCGCCCACAGCTACAACTTGGTGAGCAGCATTTCTTGATGCTGGCTTGATTTGGACAGTTGACCTCAGAACTGTAAACTTTAAACATAATAAATTCCCATTATAAAAGCCAACACATTTCTGGTATATTGCTTTGGAAGCCTTTGGCAAACTAAGACAGCCATAGAATTGCAGTAAGGATTAAATGAGATGATATATGCACACACATATTATACATACACAGACACACACAAAATGTATAATACAGTGTCTTGCACATAGAAAGTACTTATAAAAGGTTAGTTATTCTTATAATAATCATCATCATTAAAACCATCAATCTGAGCTTACATTCCCTCTTGCTAGCAGAGGGACAGCTGCTCTTGCTGTCAGGTTGTTTTCCAAGGGCTCAGGATTTGACCATTGCTGGTAGAGAATTTTAATGTGGCTTAGTGTTTTCATTCTTGTCATTTTGTTGTACCTGCCCTCTGAAGCAGCTGAAGTAGGGAAGTTCCCCAACTCCCCAAAATGAAACAAATATCAGAAGTTGTGATGATGCCTCCTTGTTCTTCTCTAAGTTCAAACTGTTTTCCAGGATAACCTTTAGTAAACAGGCAAAGACTCAGAATCCAGTGCATCAAAGCAAAGGTTGTGGCACCTGGAGTTGACAGAGTGGGCAGATTAGGCCAGCAGGTGCTGAGGGATATCATAGGAGCCTTGGCAGTCAGCATCGAGGGCAACAAAGGCAAGCTGGAAACAGTAGTTTTCAAATTCATATAACAACATGAAGATTACCCATTAACTGGAGTCACAGATATGCAGAAGCCAGCTTAGCAAACTCTAAAGATTATTTTTAACTACATACACCAGACAGCCAGGCTGGCTCCCCTGGCAGCCCTGTCAATCTCAGAAAATCTAAGTTAGAGTCATGGAAGGTGAAAGTAGGGGAAGTGGTGGGCCAGGACAACATTCCTCTTGAGTGTGCAACAATCAAAGAAAAATCTTTACACTAGACAGAGCCACCCATGGACCAAAGCACCATAGCAAGCAAGAACCCTCTCTCTCTGTTCTCAGTGCTCACCCAGGCCCTTTACCTACTCTTCTCTTGACTGAGGAAAACATCTCTTGAATTTCTGACCCTTTGGCTTTTCTCTTTTGTTTTCAGTCCTTTTCTCTTCGTTGGGATGGATGGACTTGAACATCTCTGCTTTGACCTTTAGTGTCTCAAGGGCAGGCCTGCATCTCTGGTCAGTTTGCTTTGGATAACACCCTACTCAACTGGAACCTCATTATGTTCAGGTCTTTCCTGACTCCTTTCCTACCGTCCCACCAAGAGAGCACTGGACAGCTTTCCTTCTCTTCCTCCTTCCTCCCCCTTAGAGAGTCTGATTTAGTTGGGCTGGGGTGGGGACCTGGCATCTGAATTTTAATGTGTACCTTAGGTGATTCTGATGAAGATCTATGGATCATGCATTCAGAAACACTGCTTCACAGTTTACATGAACCTTCTCTTCCATTATCTCCATTACTTGTATAAGGATCCTTTCTTCTTTAGCCATGACCTCTAAATGCCTGAGGTCATTCATAGGAATGAATTCAGCTTTCAGGGACTTGGAAAATTTCATGAAGCCAAGAGGTCACAAGAGAGCAAGTGTTGAGACAGATCATGTTCATTGAAGAAGAGACTATACAAAGATTTTATAGATAATTTTTTGCCACTATTATCTCTTCTAGCTCTTCTCTATTTGGTCTCCTCTGACTCACCAAAACCCCTATCCCATGATGAAGAATTGGAGGAAAGGCAAACAATGGTTGCCTTTTTGGATTTTACGTT
>JAQZBX010097383.1:0-11700 GCA_029593785.1 Cabassous unicinctus
AAAGCCAATCAACAATAAAACCCTATGCAAGAGAGAGAAACTGACCATCAGGATAAAGTCATCAAGTTAATCAGATACCCAGACATAGGCAAAAAATTACAAGCCATACTAAGAAACAGGAAGATATGGCCTGATCAAAGGAAAAAATTAAAAAGTCAGAGGAGACACAGAATTTGGAACAACTAATCAAATATGTTCAAATAAATCTCCCTAGTCAATTCAAGGAGATGAAGGAAAATGTGGCTAAGGAGATAAAGGATATTAAGAAGACACTTGGTGAGAATAAAGAAGGATTTGAAAAACATTAGCTAGACTGAAAAAAAAATGAAAGAGGATGCAATTAAAATTAAAAATTAGAGGGGGGACATTACTACTGACCACAGAAATAAAAAGGATCACAAGACAATACTATTAACAATTGTATGACCACCAATTAGACAACTTAGATGAACTGGACAATTTCCTAGAAACACACAAACAACCTACACTGACTCTACAAGAAATAGGAGACCTCAACAAATCAACCACAAGTAAAGAGATGGAATCAGTCATCAAAAACCTCCCAATAAAGAAAAGCCCAGGACCAGATGGCTTCACAGGTGAATTCTACCAGACATTCCAAGATTAATTAATACCAATCCTGCTCAAACTCTTCCAAAAATTGAAAAAGAGGGAACACTACCTAACTCATTCTATGAAGCCAACATCACCCTAATATCAAAGCCAGATAAAGATACAAGAAAAGAAAAGAACAGACCAATTTCTCTAATGAATATAGATGCAAACAATCTTCAACAAAATACCAGCAAATTGAATCCAAGAGCAAATTCAAAGAATTATACACCATGATCAAGTGGATTCTATCCTAGGTATACAATAGTGGTTCAAAATGGGAAAATCAATTAATGTAATACACCACATTAACAAATCAAAGGGGAAAAACCACATGATCATCTTGATTGACACAGAAAAGGCATCTGACAAAATCCAGCATCTTTTCTTGAAAAAAATAAAAATAAAACAACACTCCAAAAGATAGAAATAGAAGGAAACATCTCAACATGATAAATGGCATATATGAAAAATCCACAGCTAAAATCATACTCAATGGTGAAAGACTGAAAGCTTTCCCTCTAAGATTGGGAACAAGACAAATATGCCCATTGTCACCACTGTTATTCAACATTTTGCTAGAAGTTCTAGCTACAGCAATTAGGCAAGAAAAGGAAATAAAAGGCATTTATATTGGAAAGAAAGAAAACTTTCACTATTTGCAGATGACACGATCCTATATATAGAAAGTCCCCAAAAATCTACAACAAAGCTACTGGAGCTAGTAAACCAGTTCAGCAAAATGATAGGGTACAAGATCAATACGGGAAGCAGAGGTGGCTCAAGTGATTGGGCACCTCCCTTCCACATGGGAGGTCCTGAGTTTGGTTCCCAGTGCCTCCTAAAAAGAAGATGAGCAGACACAGAAAGTCCACAACAAACAGACACAGAGAGCAAATAGTGAGCGCAAACAATGAGGGTGGGGGGAGAAATAAATAAAATAAATCTTAAAAAAAAAAGATCAATATGCAAAAACCAATAATGTTTCTATACACTAGTAATGAGAAATCTGAGGTGGAAATCAAGAAAAAATTCCACTTAAAATAGCAACTAAAAGAACCAATTATCTAGGAATAAATTTTAACTAAGGATGTTAGGGACCTGCACACAGAAAACTACAAAACATTGCTAAAATAAATCAAAGAAGACTTTAATAAATGGAAGGACATTCCATGTTCATGGATGGGAAGACTAAATATCATTACAACATCAATTCTACCCGAATTGATTTATAGATTCAGCACAATCCCAATAAAAATTCCAACAGTCTACTTTGCATAAATGGAAAAGTCAATTATCAAATTTATTGGGAAGGGTAAGGGGCCCCAAATGGCCAAAAGTATCTTTAAAAAGCAGAACAAAGTGGGAGGACTCACACGTCCTCTTTTTAAAGTATATTACAAAGTTACAGTGGTCAAAACAGCATGGTACTGGCATAAATATAGACATATTGATCAATGGAATTGAATGAAAAGTTCAGACAAAGACCCTCACATCTATGGTCAATTGATTTCTTTTAAAAACAAATCAATTTTATTGATACATATTAATAAAGCATACAGTTCACCCAAAGTGTACAATCAATGGTATTTGGTATAATCACATAGTTGTGCATTCATCACTTCAATCATTATTAAAGCATTTTCATTATTTCAATAATAATAATAAACAAAAAAACAAGCAAACAAGAAAATTCTTCATTTCTCAATCTCTCTCTGCTTCCCTTTGTACATAGCTGCTATTTCTGGCTATTCTTGCACATTTATTTATTTAACAGTTCTATTGAGATATATTCACATACGATATGATCTATCCAAAGTGTATAATCAATGACTATTTGTATAATCACAATGTTGTGTATTCATCGCCACAAAAAATTTTAGAACAATTTCATTATTCCAAAAAGAAAAACTCCAAAACCCTAGCAGTCCTCCCCCAGCCCTACATAGCCACTAATCTAATTTCATCTTTATAAATTGATTTATATTTACATTTTACATAAATGTAATCATACAATATGTAGTACTTTGTGTCTGGTTTCTTTCACTTAGCTTAATGGGTTGTTTGTTTTTTTTTTGTCTGATAATAACATCTTGTAGAATTAATGTACATTTGTTCAGCTTCATCAATTAATTTTTTTTTAGGAGGTACGAGGGATTGGAACCAGGACCTCATACATAGGAAGCAGGCACTCAACCACTGAGCTACATCTGCTCCCCAATGACAGTTGGTTTTTTCATTTGTTTGTTTTTAGGAGGTACCAGGGATCGAACCCAGGACCTTGTACATGGGAAGCAGGCGCTCAACCACTTAAACTACATCTGTTCCCCCATCAAATGATTTTTGACAAGGCTGCCAAGTCCACTCAACTGGGACAGAACAGGCTTTTCAACAATTGGTGCTGGGAGAACTGGATATCCATATCCAAAAGAATAAAAGAGGACCCTTATCTCACACCTTATTAAAAATTTAACTTAAAAACAAGAAAGTATTAAACTCCCATCCTGGTGAGTCCTGCTATGTTCTCAATTAGAGGGACAAGAATCCCTCAAGAACAGAAGCAGTGCCTTATAAAAGAAAACAGACCAATATGTCAAGCCCTCAATATTATTGCAAGTAACTATGAATCTTAATTCTTTAAAAATTGAAACATAGTGATTACTATAGGTTCTGAGGGTAGGGGGAGGAAAGAATAGAATATATGGAAGATAGGGCATTAAAATTGTTCAGCATGATCTTGCAGTAACGGATACAGGCCACTTCAAATTTTGTCAAAATCTATAAAAGTATATGATACAAAATGTAAACTATAATGTAAACCATTGACCATGGTTAGTAGCAATGCTTCAATATTTGTACATCAATTGTAATAAACGTACCATCTGCATGTAAAATGTTATTAATAAGGGAGAGGGGGAAAGGGCGAGGGCATTGGGTATATGGGAATCACCTGTATTCCCTATGTGACTTTTCTGTATCCTAAAGCTTCTTTGAAGATAAAATGAAAAAAATAAGACACTGGAGAAATATATGGAAGAAAATGTCACTGTACATACAAGACAACAGATGTTACAGTAATGAAAGACACAATGTCTAAAATTGTTTTTTAATTTTTAAATATTTTACTGGTTATTTTAAAAATCATTATTTCATTTTCTTATTAATTTTATTTGGTTATTTTGTTGGCTTCATTTTTGGAGAGGTTTTGGATTGCAGAAGGGTCACAGCAGTGGTGGGGAAGGATCACTGGTGTGGGGTGTCAGTGATGTGGGGATACAGGGGAAGGAGTTCACCTGGGGCATGCCTCTAAGATCTATGAATATGTTCAAGTGTTCATGGGACATCGTCTCAGTGGGTAGAGATCCACACAATAACCAAAAGAATATCTAATTCCCATCCTGGGAAGTTCTGCTACATTCTCTAATAGGACAGCAAGAATCCCCCGAGTATAAGGGCAATGTCTAGTGAACATAGACAGATCATTATGCCTGGCCCATGACACTGGTGATTGTACTTATGAACCTTTTCTTGTGAAATTGAAACTTAGCCTAGTATTATGTACTGCCTAAGAATTACCTCCTGAAAGCCTCTTTGTTGCTCAAATGTGGCCTCTCTCTAAGCCAAACTCTGCATATAAATGCACTACTGTCCCCCCGGCATGGGACATGACTCCCAGGGATGAGCCTCCCTGGCACCAAGGGATTATTACCAAGCACCAACTAGCAATGCATCTGAAAAAAGACTTTGACCAAAAAGGGGAAATGGAAAATACAAATAAGTTTTTATGGCTAAGAGATTTCAAAGTGAGTCAGGAGGTCATTCCAGAGGTTACACTTATACAAGCCTCAGCAGGATTTCACTGACTGCCACAGTAAACAGTGCCTCAAATAGTGGGGCTCCTGAGGCCTCTAGAAATATCCAGAAACTATAAGCAGGGCAGACATCTCAGGAATTCAGCATCCTGTCAGTGGGCCTTACTTTGGAATTGATTCTCCCTAGTGTAACAGAGTTAGACTTATTTATAGGTTCTCTACACATGGCTCTTCTGCCCTTTATTTGAACCCATAATTAGTACTATACTTGATAAATGTGTCCCAGACACTTAAGTCTTTGGTCCATCCATGTGCCAGTTGAGCCATGAATTTCAGCAGAGTTACAACACCTACTCTCCAGTTCATTGGACTCACCCAGGACAACTAACAAGGAGATGATGATGGACAACGCCCATCCCAAGGAACAGAGAGTGTCTGTAACCGCAGGAAAGATAGCTCCATCCATCTGCCCATAGAATCTATGCCCCCTCTCAATTAGAAACAGAGTGGGCATCACTATTCCCAAATCCTCAAGATTGGGGAATGAACAATGGACTAAAGTAGACTTCTTATTATTCTACTATAGACTTCTTATTATTCTAGCAATGGAAGAACTCTTATCATTGATGTAAAGGCAGTGGCCACTAGAGGTTCTGAGGGATGGGAGAGGGAAGAATAGGTGTAATATGGGGGCATTCTCAGATCATTGGATTTGTCCTGCATGGCATTGCAGTGACAGATACAGGCCATTGTATATTTTGTCATAACTTACAAAATTGTGCAGGACAAAGTGTAAACTATAATGTAAATTGTAGTCCATGGTTAGCAGCAATGCTTCAATATGGGCTCATCAATTGTAACAAATGTACCACACGAATGAAGGATGTTGTTAATGTGGGAAAGTGTGGGAGAGGGAGGGAAGGGGGCATATGGGAATTCCTTATATTTTTATGTAACATTTATGTAATCTAAAGCTTCTTTAAAAATAAAAAAAATTAATTATTAAAAAAAATTAACTCAAAATGGATCAAAGACCTAGATATAAAAGCCAGGACCCTAAAACTCCTAGAAGAAAATGTAGGAAGGCATCTTAAAGATCTTGTGGTAGGCTGTAGTTTCATAGACTTTATACTCAAAGCACAAGCAATAAAAGAAAAAATAGATAAGTGGGACCTCCTCAAAACTGAAATACTTTTGTGTTTCAAAGGACTTTGTCAAGAAAGTGAAAAGGCAACCTACTCAATGGGAGAAAATATTTGGAAACCACATATCCGATAAGGGTTTAATATCCAGAAGATATAAAGAAATCTGACAACTCAACCATCAAAAGACAAACAACCCAATTTTTAAAATGGGCAAAAGACATGAATTTCTTCAAAGAGGAAATACAAATGGCTAAAAAGAACATGAAAAGATGCCCAACATCACTAGCTATTAGGGAAATGCAAATCAAAAATACAATGGGATATCAATTCACTTTCACTAGAATGGCCACTATTAAAAAACAAACAAACAAACAAACAAACAACAGAAACTTACAAATGATGGAGAGGATGCAGAGAAATAAAAATACTCATTCACTGCTGGTGGGAATGTAGAATGGTACAGCCACCGTGGAAGCTAAGTGTAGAACTGCCATATGATCCGGCAATCTCACTACTAGGTATATACTCAGAAGAAATGAAACCAGGGACACAAACAGACATTTGCACACCAATGTTCGTCGTGTCATTATTCCTAACCGTCAAAAGATGGAAACCTAACCCAAGTGTCCATCAACCAATGAATGGATAAACAAAGTGTGGTAAATACATACAATGGAATATTATTCAGATGTAAGAAAACTGAAGTCCTGATGCATGCGGCAACATGGACAAACCTTGAGGACATTATGTTGAATGAGATAAGCCAGACACAAAAGAACAAATATTGTATGATCTCACAGATATGAACTAATTATAACAAGCAAATTCATGGAGTTAATATCTAGAATATAGGTTACCCTTCAATTTTTTTCTCACAACAGATCTGTTTGTACCTTGTGGCACTTTTATTTTGTACATTTTGCTGTTGCTAGTGTTTTTCTTATATTTTCCTTTAAACCAAATAATCACTGATTTTGAATGCTGTAAGGGAGCCACCAGGACTCTTAAAGGAGGTAGAGCTGGAAGAGGCTCAGCAAATACAATATAGTGCATAAACACAGGCTGCTCTTTGATCTATGAGGTAAGCAGCTGCCAACATATGTCTCCCCCGCCTCCCCAGTCAAACTGAGGACAAGTGGCCTTCACAACAAGGTTCCTCTTATCTCCACAAAGATGAAGCCCCAAGACAAGAGAACCTGGGTGAAAAGAATATGAGATCTTCTGGGGGAAAACATACATAATGGGCTGTGTCTCCTGACACAACTGTATACAGCCACAGTTCAGAAAGAAGAGATGAATGATGACAATGATTTTGAGTATAGTCTTCCCATAAAATATGCATTCTAAACAACACGCAGAAATTTCTACTACTGTTTTTAGTTTTCCTCCTTATCTTGCTCAACAAGGGAATCAAAAACCTCAACTAAACCAAATGCACAGGAAATGAGGTTTCTGATCAACGTATTTCTTTGGGTAACACTTGGCTGTTTTAATCCCAATTGTTCTTTTCAACACTGAGGTTCTTTGATGTGCTAGACACTTACACAAATGCTACCTCATATAATTGTCACCACCCTGCGAGGCTGGTGATAACATTTACATTTCATAGACAAGGAAATTCATCCTCAGAAATGTTTGAAAATAAATAAATAAATAACTGGCCAGAAGCCACATCCTATGTGCAGAGTTAAAATTCAGTCCAAGGCTTCAGACTCCAAGACCAATGCTCATACCACAAAATACATGCTCTCATTATGGAAAATATTTAACACTATATTGCTTCATTTTCCAATCTTAGCAACTCCTCAGTAACAAAATATAATTGAATTTTTGATGATTCAAATCTGACACTTGGAATATCATTAAATATAAATAAGTACATGTAAGAGATTGAGGTAAATGTGTCTCAACCCAAAAATACCACAACAGGTATATGGTAGGGTGTCGTATCTATTTTCTTAATTAAGCTCTGATGGTAATGTTTTTAGGTAAGCTAGGTATAGAAAATGGTTAACTGAAATTTTACTACTTTGCATAAGAACTTAGTCAAATGTGGGATGACTAACCATCCCGGTTTTCCCAGGACTGAGGGATTTCCTGTGACATATGACTTTCAGTGCTAAACTGGGAAGTCCTGGGCAAATGGGAATGGTTGGTGACCCTGATTCAAATGTTAATTCCAAGCATTAATGCAACCATCATTGGCATTCTACCTATGGGGCTTCTAACTGAAGGAAATGGAAATATTCTTTAGGACCGATTATTTGTTGACAGTCACTCTGTGATCTTAAATAGCCTTAGGAACTCCCTTTTCAATGACAGTGCTCAGGATTGTCCCTGGTATAGGAATTAAAATAGCCTGTGGGGTTTTTAGGAATTATTCTTCTTACTCAGAAATAAAGAATTCATAATCTTTTCCAATCTTACAGCATTCTCTTGGCCTCCTCATCTGTAAAATGCTGAACAGGCACAAACTGATCTCAAACCTTCCTTCCAACTTCAACATTCTAGGACTCACTGATTCTGCATAGTGACTTCAAGTCCCTAAGGAGCACAGATGCCTAAAAATTCAGTTACAGGACTTGGAACAGATTATGAGAAAACCCCAGATTAAGGATAGAAAATATAGGGGACAATTTGGTTTAATCTCCTCTTCTTAAATGTCTCAAAATCTTCATCATACCTTCCTTCTTTCTCCAAACCTAAAACCTAATCTTACTTTATCTTTTGCTATATTCTTTGATGCCTTGTCCAGAGTAGAAAGTTACTTCTTACTTTCTCTGTAGGAAAACTAAGGTCTTTATTTAGAAAGAACTGAAACCTTATTGTACTGGTAATTCTCTACCCAAACCAATGAGGAGAATTAGATGTATTCTGGCACAAGAAAGTCAGCAAAGAACAGTGCTTTGAGAGGGCATCAAAAGTTCTTTGGTGACAGGAGGAAGGAGAATTTATAGATCTATCAAGGGCAATATATGGACTCTTTCTTTTCGATCTGGAGTGAAAGTTAAAAAAAAAAAAGACACCTGGAAAAACGTGAAAAATTACTGAATTATTTTATTATATTAAGGTATTTTATGAATTCTGTAGTGTGATGATGCTATTATCATTGTGTTTTAAAGAGTTCTCATCTTTTACAGCTACATACTGGAATATTTACAGACAAAATGATTCAATATATACTTCAATGTAAAGATGGAAGGTGGGAAGATGGCAGAGTAGGAAGCTCCAGAAATCAGTCACTCTACCAGAACAATTATTAAACAGGCAAGAACTATCTGAATAAACTGTGCAGCATCAAAGGAAGTGAGGGAGGAAGAGGCTGGCAAATTGCGGTAAATACCAACGAATTGCTCTCTCTGTGGAGGTTACCATCATCCATCCCCCACTCTCATGGCGGCCAGCAGGGGGGTGTGGCTCCTGGCTGGTGCCAGAAAGAGAGACATAGAATCTTGGTTCCCCAAGATCTTGGGGAACTTGAAGAGAAATATGCCCTGTCACATATTAATCAAACTGTCAAATGCAAAAGACAAGAAAAGAGTCCTGAAAGCTGCCAAGAGAAAAGTAACATGTTTATTTATAAGGGAGTCCAAAACAGATTAAGTGCCAATTTCTCATCAGAGACCATGGAGGCAAGAAGGCATTCAGGTGAAATACTTAAAGTACTGAGAGAAACAACTAACAAACCAAGAATTTTATATTCAGCAAGACTTTCTTTCAAAAATGAAGGAGAGATTAAGATATTCCCAGATAAACAAAAGCTGAGGAAGTTCATCATCACTAGATGTGCCCTGCAAGCAATGCTAAAGGAAGTTCTTCAGACTGAAAGACAGAGGATCAAAGTGACATAAAAAAATAAAGATCTCTGGTAAATGTAGCCATATAAGTAATTATGAATGCCAGTACTATTTTATTGTATTTTTTGGTATGTAACTCCATTTCTTGCTTCCTACAGGTCCTACAATGCAAATGCATAAAAAGTAATGATAAATCTATGGTATTGGACACACAGTTTACAACGATATAAATTGCAACAGTTACAAAAAAAGGTGGGGGATGGAGGAGTATAGTAATAGTGTTTGTACATGCTATTGAACTCAAGTTGGTATCAAATCAAATATGATTGTTATATATTAAACTTAACCCCATGGTAACCATGAGGAAAATATATGAAAAAATATAAACAGAAAGAAATGAGACAGGACTCAATATGGTACAATACAAAAAGTCAAGTAAATATGAAAGTAGGCATTACAGAAAAATTGAGGGTCAAAAAAGGTATAAGACTGAGATCAGGAACAAGATAAGGATGTCCACCGTCTCCACTGTTATTCACTATTGTGCTAGAAGTTCTAGCTAGACAAATTAGGCAAGAAAAAGAAATAAAAGACATCCAAATAGAAAAGGAAGAAATAAAACTTTTGCTATTCACTGATGATATAATCCTATACCTAGAAAAATCCCCCCCAAAAAACACAACAAAACTACTAGAACTAAGAGATGACTTCAGCAAAGTAGCAGAATACAAGATTAATAAGCAAAAATCAATAGTGTTTCTATACACTACTAATGAGCAAACTGAGGAGGAAGTCAGGATAAAAACTCCATTTACAATAGCCACTAAAATAATCAAATATTTAACTGAAAAAATCAAATATAAACTTAACCAAGTATACTAAAGGACCTGTATTCAAAAAACTACAAAATATTGCTAAAAGAAACCAAAGAAGACCTAAATAAATGGACGGACACTATGTGTTCATGGACTAGAAGACTAAATATCATTAAGATGTCAATTCTACCTAAACTGATTTATAGATTCAATGCAATCCCAGTAAAAAATTCCAGTAGCCTTTTTTGCAGAATTTAATAAAAGCCAATTAAATTTATTTGGAAGGGTAAACGGCCCCAAATAGCCAAAAATACCTTTAAAAAGAAGAACAAATTTGGAGGACTCTCATTTTCTGACTTTAAAGCATATTACTTAGCTATAGTAGTAAAAACAGCATGGTACTGGCATAAAGACAGATTGACAAATGGATTGAATAGAGAGTTGAGAAATAGACCCTCACAACCACGGTCAAGTGATTTTTTTTTTTTTTTAAAGATTTATTTATTTTTATTTATCCCCGCCTTGCTGCTTGTGCTTGCTGTGTCCATTCACTGTGTGTCTTCTCCGTGTCTGCTTATCTTCCCCTTGCTGTGAGGTACCGCTGCATCAGCCCCTCATGCTGCGCGGGCCGGCCTGCCCTCACAAGGAGGCCCTGGGAAGGGAACCCGGGGCCTCACACATGGTAAATGGGGGCTCTATCGGTTGAGCCACACCCGCTTCCTGTTGTGAGGGCTTGCTGCATCAGCCCACTAGGCTGCGCGGGCCGGCCTGCCCTCACAAGGAGGCCCCGGGAAGCGAACCCGGGGCCTCCCATATGGTAAACGGGGGCTCTATCGACTGAGCCACTCCCGCTTCCCGGTCAAGTGATTTTTGACAAGGCTGTCAAATACACCTAGCTGGGTCAGAACAGTTTATTCAACAAATGGTGCTGGGAGAACTGGGTATCAATATCTAAAAGAAAGAAAGAGGATCTATATCTCATACCTTGTACAAAAATTAATACAACCAATGTGAAAGAGGAAATCACAAGGGAAATTAGGAATTATCTTGAGTAGAGTAAAAATGAAAATACAACATACCAAAACTTAAGGCAGTGCTGAGAGAAAAATTTATAGCTCTCAATGATTACATTTAAAAAGAAGAAAGATTTCAAATCAGAGACCTAAGCTCAAAACTGGAAGAAGCTGAAAAAGAAGAGCAAATCAAACCTAAAGTGAGCAGGGAAGCGGGTGTGGCTCAATGGATAGAGCCCCCGTTTACCACATGGGAGGCCCCGGGTTCGCTTCCCTGGGCCTCCTTGTGAGGACAGGCCGGCTGTGCGGCGCGGTGGGCTGATGCAGCAAGACCTCACAGCAAGGGGGAGATAAGCAGACAAGGAAGAAACACACAGCGAATGGACACAGTAAAACACAAGCAGCAAGGGGGGGATAAATAAATAAATAAATCTTTAAAAAATAAATAAATAAATAAAATGAGCAGAAGGAAGAAAATAACAAAGATTAGAGTGGAGAACAATGAA
>JAQZBX010097384.1:0-11699 GCA_029593785.1 Cabassous unicinctus
CCCTTCCCCAGATCAGACACTATTTACAGATGGGAACAGTCTCATTAAAAATGGGGAAAAGCTTGCTGGATATGCAATCACCACTACCAAACAGGTGGTGGAAGCGGCGTCTCTACTGTAGGGATGGTCTGTGCAACGGGCAGAACTCGGGGCCCTGGTCCAAGCCCAGAAGCTAGCCACTGGGCAAGTGGTAAACATTTACCCTGACTCTAAGTATGCATTTGCTACCATTCATATCCATGGAGGGATTTGTAAAAAAGAGGTCTCCTAACCACAGGGGGAAAGGAAATAAAAAACAAAGAAGAAATCCTCCAACAGTTAGAGGCAATCTGGAAACCAGACAAAGTCGCCATCATCCACTGCTGGGGACATCAGAAAGGAATGGACATGGTGGCTCAAGGAAACAGGCTAGCTGACAAAGCAGCTCAGCAAGCAGCTGAAGGAACCCATGGAATATGAGTCATGGAATTGACATTGCAGCTATCCCTCTTAGTACAAGAGACTAATCAACTAAGCTATACCTGGGAAGGACAGGAATGGACTAAGAGAGAAGGTAGAAGCCAAACCCCCAAAGGAACTTGGCTGCTCGCAGATGACCAGATTTTTGTCCCAAAAGGCGTCACTCATGCCCTTGTCCAGCTATACCACCAACTCACCCACCTAGGGAAAACTGCACTAGAAGTCTTGCTAAGGAGATACTACCATATAGCCCGACTGGCCTCCCTCTGTGCCACCATCAACAGCCAGTGCCAAGTTTGTGCCAAAAATAACCCTTTGCAGGGCCCCCATGTTCTGGCAGGTGTCCAGCACATGGAGACAGTCCCCTTCAAAGATCTCACAGTAGACTTCACAAAAGTGAAACCAAGTCAGGAATACAAATATCTGTTGATGATGATATGCACCTTTTCAGGTTGGGTCAAAGCTTTCCCCATTCGCAGCGAAAAGGCAAGAGAAGTGACTAAGGCTTTCCTTAGAGAAATCATTCCCCAACACAGGCTGCCACTGTCTATTGGAAGTGACAATGGTCCAGCCTTTGTGGCCAAATTCTATTTGGACAGCCAGCCCCAATTATCTGGGCCTTCAAAGGAAATCTCAAACTTCTGGGGGAGGCTAGTCAAGATTCCATTCTCCAGCAGCTGGGGAAAACTCTAGCCAAAACACATAAAACTGTGTGGTCCCTATATCTCATCCCTCTGGGACACCTGGTGCTCCCCCACTGGCCAGGGGACCTTGTCTGGGTTAAAGACTGGAAAAAAGAACCCCTTCAGCCTTCCTGGACAGGTCCACATAATGTGGATCCTTGTAACTCCTACTCTTAAAGTTGCAGGCATCGTCCCTTGGATCCATCATTCCATGGTCAAGAAGGCACACCCCGATAAAGAGCAGGACAGCTGGACAGCCCAACCCATACCCGGCCAACCCTTGAGAGTGTGAGTAGCCTGGGATCCCCGAGAACCGACCTCATCAAATGCCTGCTGAATGGACCCTTGTTCCTGGTGGATCCTGTGCTTATACGGCCTGCTCACTTTGGTATTTGGAGTTGGACTCGCTGCTGTGACCCCTGCAGACTGGACTGTTGTGAATAGAGCCTTAATTACAATTGCTTACTGGTGTGTAATAGGATGTTTCTGTGGCTTGACTTGCTTGTCCTTTCCTTCCTTGCCCCCTCCCTAAGAGCCAATATACGCCCCCAAAATCTGTGGCAGCTGCAAGTTAGTCAAAACTGGGGCAAACAATCCATGCTGGACCCTTCAGTACCATTCTTGGCAGGTGCAACTTCAGCCTCTGTAACATTTGACACTTGCAGGACAATCCATGACCACGCTTCTTACACCTTCTAGTTGCCCCATACACCCACGCCCCCATAACTGCCCCCAGGAGATGTTGTAGGGGTCACAATTATGGGAATTATGACAAATACCTCTGAAAGACCCCCAAAAGAGCATAGGATTCTGCCATTCTTGGAGCTTGCTGGTAGGTGCCACCACTCCCTGGAAGGGGGTCCCACCAACTTCTCCATATCTCCTACAGAAAATCCCCAGCCCAGCAGGGTGTGGCACAGAAACCTGTGACCTCATAAAACTCACATCATTAAACATAACCACTGGATCAGAAAACACCTTTTTAAAGGCCCAAACAGGACTAAAACTAGGAAGCGGAATATAGGACCCATCGGAGCCAGACCCAGGGGATCTCATACTGGTCCAAGTGATCCCAGTAACTCAATCCCCAGAGAAAACCCTGATGAAAAATATCAGTGAAGCTGCCCAGATGCTAAAAGCCAAAGTTAGAACAGCCCCCCACAACGTCCTTTTGAACCAGGTTTGAAATTTCCACCAACTCCTAAATGAATCCCGGCCTGACATAGCTGCATCCTGCTGGCTATGCACTTCCTCAAGTTTAACTGTCTTCCCCATACCTGTCCCATGGAACATAATACTCCTGACCCATGACAGCTCTGTGGCAGGAACCAGGTCCCTCCCAGTCCGGATAACTGAACCCCCAGGAAACCTGGCTAACTATAAAAACATAACTTCCATGTCTTCTCCACCATCCTCCCTCTTGGAAGGGCCAACTGTAACACCACCCGCCCACTCAATGAGCCTGACCGATGTGCTGCAAACTCCACCATCTGGGTCTGTGGCACCAACGCCTACTGGTGCCTACCCCAGGATGGCCAGGGCATCTGCTACCTGGCTTGGCCAGTACCATCATTCTCAGTGTATGGAGATGAATTGCCTGGAGTGCTCTCCCAAACCAAAGGAGCAATACAGGCAATTCTGATACTCTTAGGACTAGGAGTAGTTGGGAGTGCAGCAGTAGGGGGAGCCTCACTCGCAGTTGGTTGGGAGGGCTTACAAACACTAGCACAGGAAACATCAAATGACCTCAAAGAAATATTGGGGGCTCTCAACAGGTTGTAAGACCAGATAGACTCATTGATAGAAGCGGTTTTACAAAACAGGCGAGGATTAGACTTGCTCACCGCAAATTCAGGTGGGATCTGTCAGGCCCTGGGGGATGATTGCTGTTTCTATGCAAACTTCTCAGAAATAGCTAGGGACAAAATGGCCCTACTGAAAGAATGAGCCAAAGACCGTTTAAATCGTGTATACCAGGCATCTTCCAACGGGAACTACTTCCAGTATCTCCTCTCCTGCATTTTGCCATTTATGCCAGTAATAGCCTCAGTGTTTTTCCTCTTAACTTTCGGGCCATGCATTCTACAATACCTAACACAATACATCACTTCCCACTTAAATGCCTTAAAACACCAAATAATGCCTCGTGTTAAATATCAACCCTTAGAGACTAGAAAAATCCCCATGTTAGCAGATGATGCCCCATAAAGAAATATAAAGGCATCAAATGGGGGGAATGATAAGGGAAATGCTGGGACCCCAATCCCCCTCAGCAGAAATCCACAAATTTAGGAAAATAAACTCTCCTCGGTCCCTTTCTCCCGCCCACCCCCTTTAATCCATGGAATCCATGTCAGGAAGATAAGGACTCCCCACCTGCCCCTTTGAATTGAAATTTACAATTCTAAACAGATAATCACTCTTTTCCTACCTAATGGTCCTCTGCTTTTAGGAAGGTAAGCTAACCTTGCTCCTCTGCTTTTGTAACCCTGCCTGCCTGCTTGTTTAGGAACTTGCCCACTTAGTGTTCCTATATAAACTTTGAAAATTGAGAAACAGGGCTCAGAATTTGGAGTCTGAATTCTCCTCTGGGCCCACACATAATAAAACTTCATTCATCCATACCCCCAAGAGTGCCACTTATACTTCTTTCCGCCAGCCGCAACAGAATTACATAAATTTCTAAAATTCACCAAGGTTTACAGATCAGGTTTAGGTTTCATTTGGCATCACTCATCCTTTAAAAATTTAGTTTATTTCTAGCCATGTCCATTAGCAAATTACTTCAGCCAATGGAAAACCTGGGAAGGTAGAGTTTTTAATCCAGCTTTCATTTGTTTGTTTCATCATTATCAGAGATGACACTGTTGAGGAAATTTGCAACAATTGCCTCCAGTAAGAAGACATTTAAATTGTTTCTTTGTGAAATGTAAAGTAGCCTCATTCTTTTGAGAGAAGTTTCAAGAGAAGACATTTGATGTTTGGAGCCCTGCATTCCTCTGCTTGTAAGGATGACAGCCATTATTTACTATTTACCTGATGCTTTTTAAAAGTACATAAACAGTGAGGTTTTCAGCCCTGCAAAGTTGCTGATTTTGGAGCTCAGGTGATTTATATTTTATGCTCCAAGCAGAGAAATATTTTATTTAAAAATCATATTTCGTCTTTTAAGTCTAGCTTGACTTCAACTTTCTCTTACTAGACTGCTGAAAATGAAAAAGCCATTACTCATATTTTGAGGTTTTTTAAATCTGGTATTTAATACCATAATCTCAATTGCCAAATAGTTGGTACATCAGGCATAATATTCATGAGTTACCTTGTTAACTAGTACATACCAGATTTCCCCACCCAGATTCCTAGAATCATCTGAATCCTGGCTTTTAATTTCCTCCACCAAGGAAATGAATTTAATTTTGAAAACGTTTTCATTTAAAATTAGCCAATATGTTGAATGTGTGACATGCATGTTCTGCTATAAATAAAAAACACCTAACTGGTGTCTTAATCACTGAAGAAGCCTATTTTTTAACTTGCTCATAGTAAAGAAGTCTGGATTTTGGCAGACTTCATTACTGTGCTGACTCTTAGATGGTAAGAACTTGCCTTGGTTGCTCTTAATTTTCTGCCTGTGCACATTATGTTCACCTGGTAAATATTTCTGGAGAACTGCAGAGCCACAATACTGTGTCCATATGCTAAGTAGTAGGATGAAGGAAACAAGGATGTGTGCCTCCAATCTCAATAACTCTTCTAATGTCAATGTAGGAATTTAGTGAATGAGCCATACTCCATTGCTATAAGGAAAAGTATGGTGTTATGTGGGTGACACTGAGTCTACCCAGGTTCTATTCATTTGAGAGAAGAGGGGAGAATTAATGCTTTAGAGCACCAGGGCCACACATAGTCCATAGTAGATGAGAGTGAATAATTGTGAGACACATTTATGTAGATAGATTAGATAGGCGATGGTGATTTGTGCATCAAAGGAGACAGAATAGAAGTAAAAAATGATTTATTAATTTTTAGCATGAGCAATTGTTGTAGGCGATTTTCCTATTCATTGTGATTATAGACTCACTTGGACAGTTAAAAGTTGATGTCACAGTGAGAAACTTATTTCAGTATTCCTTGAAATTGGGGTGGCAGTATCAAGGGGCAGGTGTATGATCACTTTGCCATAATTCTGAAGATTATGTTGCAGAACCATTAATCAAACTGATTAATGTCTGCATGTGTGTATGTGTAAAAAAGCCTAGTCTAACATTCTCATTCAATGTGCTGAGTTCCTTTCTCTCTCAAGCAGCTACATTGAACAATTTACCAGGACATGAGTAAATGATATATTCTGATTTATCTCTTTGATATGAACTTGTGTCCTTGTAATATTCTATTATATCCTGAGTATTTCTCTTTTATCCTTTTCCTATCTCTCTCTCTGCCTCTCTATATCTCTTCCTGTCTTTATCACATTGTTCTTCTCTCTGTTATACAATAGTTTAACTATAAATTTTAAAATGTAATAATAATATTTATTTTAATATACAGTAAAATAGAAAACATTACCCAGTAATAATAAAAAATAATTTTTATTATTGAATATTGAATGTGTACCATGCTCTATTCTATGTTTTTGTATATGTGCATTTGTGTGTAAGTTGGTGTATTGTGTGTGTGCTATTTAATAATTCACTGTTTTTGAAAGATATTTTTCATTGTATTGGCATATATATGCCATAATTGTAAATTTAATTATGTTATATTAAATGCCTATGATTTGCACATCTACAATGATTATAATGTATCTAAATCTTAAAACAACCCCATGGGACAAGTAATATCATCTTCCCCATTTAATAGTTATTCATTTCCAATATAATTTAATGTCTGGTGTTTACTTTGTATAGAGATGAGACTGAGAGGAAATGCAATGTTTCCATGACAGTATTTGCATTAAATTTTGTTGTTTTTCTCTTTATATAGTAATAAGAAATATATAATTTATATTTCTATTTTGCAATATAAATATTTAAGCCAAAAGCATACTCAATTCTAGGCTAAGTAATATCTATTATACATGTATTGTATCAATATCCTATATCAAAACCTTGAAATGACATAATGGTTTTATTCCTTTTCTATATAGATCACTTTTGTGTTGGACTTGTGCTTTTCCCTTGAAATTTCATTGTAGTGTGTGAATTCCCAGATACAGTATGGTACTTTGAATCAGTTTGTCATCAACACACAAGTCTGGCATTGATGTTTTTATGATAGAGCTTTTGGTTATTCTATCAAGTAGTTCATTGACTTACAGGTTTTTACAAAAGTTACAAAATAAAATTATTATTCAAATATAGTATAAAATAAGTTTGCACATTAAATGTAATTTCTTAATAAACATTTCTTCAGGCAGAATTGGTTTGACTTTTGATGGACTTTTTTTGTTTTATGGCCAAATCTATAATGTAAAAAACTAGTGTAAAAGTAAATCAATAGTAGGTTGTCATAAGAATGTGTAATCAAAAGAACAAACATTGTAAGATTGACCTATTATGAACTAAATATATCATGTGAAATATAATATGTGAAGTATGAATATGCATGGAATTGCAAATATAAGAAAGTTTTTCTTTGAAGCTGAACAAATGTAAGTTAATACCACACAATGTTAATATCAGACTCACATACCAAAACCATTATATTAAGTGAAGGAGATCATACACAACATACTACATATTGTATAATTCCACTTACATAAAATGTAAATATGAATCAATTTACAAAGATGAAACTAGTGGTTATGTAGAGCTGAGGAAATATGCTAATGGGTGTGAAATCTTTATTTTGGAGTAATGGATCTAAAATTTTTGTGATGATGAATGTACAGAATTTGATTATACTAAAAGCCATTGATTATACACATTGGATAGATCATATTGTATGTGAATATATCTCAGTAAAACTGCTAAATCAACAAATAAATTACTGTAAGAATAAGCAGAAACAGCGACTATGTACAGCAGAAGAAACATAGAAAGATTGAGAGCTGATGAATTTTCTTGTTTGTCTGCTTTTGTTTATCATTATTGAGATAATGAAAATGCTCTAATAATGATTGAAGTGTTGAACACACAATTATGTGATTATACAAAATACCACTGATTGCACATTTTGGATGAACTGTATGCTTTAGTGATACATATCAATTAAAATTTATATTTTAAAAAAATAATGTGTAATAATTCCAGCTTTAAGAATAATGGGCCTCCAAATAAAGACAAATTTAACAGAATAGTCTGTATGTTTTATTTGAACAGTGAAAAACCTAGTACAGAAATGAAAATATTAAGAGACTGTACATTTGGTTCTATTATTGTCAAAAGTAACAGAGAAATAGTACATTTGAAAGTCCATATAAACATAAAAAAATTTCTTGATTTAGTGGAATCAATGGGTAGATGTATGATATGACTTCTGTTTCCTGTAGGGGAAAGGTTAAGACACATCTGTATCTATATTTGGAAAATGATTGCAAAGCATCAATAATTTGCCATTGACAAAATTGTAATCTTTGGCTGCTTTTTCCTAATGATTGAATCATTGCTTAAATTAATTTAAGAAATCAAATATATTCTTTCTGAATGAAAATATTTTGATATGGTGAGCAACCTGGCACCAGCATAATTTTAACCAGATGAGGTTATTATTTGAATAAAATCTATAATAGCTCTAAAAATAATGGTGTATTCTTTCTTTTCATTTATTTTCTTAGTATAAATTTGACACATGATTCATGCCAATCCTATTATGTATCCCATTCCCCATAACTACTGTAATAAACTTGAATCTTACTTCTTTGATTATATATGTACATATATGATTATATATGTACATAAAATAAATATATATCTTTTATTCATTAACTCTTTCCCTTATCATATGACAAGTTGTATTAGTTTCATGTCCTAAAATTTAAGGATATCAAGTTAAAGAGTGAATATTACCCAAGGACTTTCACCCTATTGTGTATGGAATTAATGCATTTCTGGTGTAAGCAGGACAGTTGAATATTTGCTATTCCTCCTGCACCGTATAAACACTATTGAAATCTCAAACTCAGGACTGTTGGCTACAAATGAAGGTGACCCCAACAGGAAAAGAGAGAGAGAGGAACACAGCCTAAGGCTGACTCAGCTTTAGAGCCCACAAATTTGGTCTACTGTGTCTCACAATCCCTTCCAGGCTGGGTGGGGCTGCACCATTGTTTGCTTTGGGAGTCAGCACAGGGCTAAAGAGATCTGAACCTCTCAATCATCTCTTTACTGACCAGGGCTGGTTGCTGAGGACACAGAGAGGAGTGGGACTATTTTCTCCCTTGGAAAAGGGAGGGGGTTGCCAGCAAAGGTTGGAGAACTGCCTCTGAGAAAGTTTGAATTACAAGACTCTTAGCCTTCAGGCAGGAATCTCTGTCACATAGATCTTGTCCATGTTGCAGCAAACACACTTCAACCAGGCATTGAACTGAGGGGGCTGCCAAAGAATACCATCTACTGGTGGACCAAGGAAATGCATGTGAAATAATTAAAAGTGAATAAATGGGCTCTTTCCAGCCTTTACAGCCTCCCTCCCCAAGGCCCTAGGAAGCAGGTCTGAAATGCATTACTGGGTCCAGGGCCAAGATTTGAGCAACAAAGAGGGAAAATCCTAAAGATCCAGAATAGTGTGAACCAAGAATCATATAATAGCAGTAACACACAGCCTCCCATAACTAAATCCCTATGAAAGAGGGAAATTGAGCATCTGAGTAATCTCATCATCCTAATCAGATGCCTAGATATCAGCAAAAAATTACAAGCCATAAAAATGGAAGAAAATGGAAGAAATGATCCAAGAAAAGGAATTTATCAAATCCTTAGAAAAGACACGGGATTTGGGGCAAGTAATCCATGAGATGCACACAAATTTTCAAAATCAAATGAATGAGTTGAAAGACAATATGACTGAAGATATAAGGGACATCAAGAAAAAAACACTGATTGAGCACAAAGAAGAATTTGCAAACCTGAATAGAAAAGTAACAGAACTCATGGGAATGAAAGAAGCGATAGATGAGATCAAAAACACATTAGAGGCATACAACAGTAGACTTGAAATGATAGAAGAAAGAATAAGTGATACAGAAGCTGAACTTGAAGTGAGAAAAGAACAGAAAGACAAGAATGGGAAAAAAATTAAGCAGGGGCTCAAGGAGTGGAATGACAACACAAAACACAACAATATATGTGTGAGGAGAGTTCCAGAAGGAGAAGAGGAGGAAAACGGAGCAAAAAGAGTATTTTAGAAAATAATAGCTGAAAATATCCCAACTCTTATGAAAGACATGAACTTATATATCTAAGAAGCATGGTGAACCCAAATAAGAATAATTGAAAATATATCTATTCCAAGATACATATTACTCAGAATGTAAAATATCAAAGATAAAGAGAAAATTCTGAAAGCAGCAATGGAGAAGCAAAGCATCACACTCACTAAGACTTTGTGCAGATTTCTTATCAATAAGCATGGAGGTGAGAAGACATTGGTATGATGCAATTTGGATACTGAAAGAGAAAATCTGTCAGCTGAGAATTCTTATCCAGCAAAATTGCCCTTCAAATATGCAGGTGAGTTTAAAATATTCACATGCAAAAAATGGAAACTAAGAGGGTTTATAAGAAAGAATCCACCATTATAGGAAATATTAAAGGGAGCCTTAAAGCCTGAAAGGAAAAGACAGGAGAGAGAGGCATGGAGGAGAAAATAGAAGAAAGAAGAGCAGAAAGGATGACTAGAAGAGTAAAAAGACAGACAAAAATAAGATCTGACATGAAAACCAAAGAGTAAAATGTTGGCAGTAAATAATTCATTTACAATAATATCATCAAATGAGAATGGATTACACAACCCAGTCAAAAGATACAGGCTGACAGAATGGATAAAAAGAAACAAGCAAACAAACAATGAGTCATCCATATGCTGCATACAAGAGACTCACCTTAGATCCAGGGATACAAATCAGAGGAAAGTGTCAAGTTGGGAAAAAATACTCCACATAAACAATAATCAAAAAAAGAGCAAGGGTAGCTATATTAATTGGGCCCAAACAGACTTTAAATGCAAAAAATTTATAAGAGATACAGAAGGCCATTATAAATTAATAAAAAGGGCAAAACACCAGGAAGAAATAACAGTCATAAAAATCTATGTACCTAACCTTGGGTGGCCCAAAGTACATGAGGCAAACTGGAAAAAGTGAAGGCAGAAATAGGCATCTCTACAAAAATCGTTGGAGACTTAAACACACCACTCTATCATTAGATAGAACAACTAGACAGAAGATCAACAAGGAAACAGAGAATTTGAACAATATGGTAAATGAACTAGATCTAACAGACATATACAGAATGTTGCACACCAACTCAGTGAGTTATACATTCTTCTCAAGTGTTCATTGAGCTTTTTAGGATAGACCACATGTTAGGTCACAACGCAGGACTCAATGAATATAAAAAGTTTGAAATTATACAAAGCACCTTCTCAGATCATAATGGAATGAAACTGGAAAGTAATAATAGGAAAGAGGTAAATTAAAAAATGAGTGGAGGCTGAGAAATATACTAAATAATCAGTGGCTCAAAGAAGAAATTGTAAATGAAGTTATTAAATATATTGAAACAAATGAAAATGAGAACACAACTTATGAAAAATTATGGGATACAGCAAAGGCAGTTGCACCTGGGTCAAGCCTCTATGGCATATGAATATGTTCAAGTGGTCATGGAGCTTTGTCTTGGCGGGTGGAGTTTATTGCATTGCAGATTGTCTGTTCCTTACTTCCATCTTTCTAAACTTCTCCCAGTCTTGTTAGAGTAAGGTGTTTTATTTTAATACAGAAAATACAGACATGATTCAACAGCAAAATGTATATCAAGAAATTTCTAGGAGAAGCCAGTATTAACTTGAGATGGTAATGTTAATATTAGATGCTTCAGATTGCACATTTTAAAACCTGATTTTAATACGTCCAATAATATCTGGTGTAAAATCAGGGGAAGTAAAGGACTTAAGGTCAAGATTTTACAATTGTCAGGAAGATAAAGTCATTTTCCAGTTGAACTAATCTGAGGAAATATAGAAACCAAGGAATTAGAATTCTTAGACTAAAGAATTCAAGGCTAATATACAAAAACAAGCACTATGTGTTAGAATAATGGCTTTATTTCCCAAAACTAATATTAACATATAAGTCTTTTCTGGGATTGAAGGGAGTAAAAGCCTCCTTGCTTAAAAAGTGAAATCCAGGTTTAATTAAGATGGATCATGGGAGGTGTAAGAAATGGATGGATGGGAGATGAAATAAAAAAAAAAAAAAGAGTTATATTATGCACAAGTCATGAAACCTAAACCTTGCATATAGACATAATTAATATATTTGAAACTTAATGTAATTCTCAATCAGAAATGGTAAATTTCCAGGTATAAGTATTCGTGTAACTCTTTGTGTTGCTAGCG
>JAQZBX010097385.1:0-11698 GCA_029593785.1 Cabassous unicinctus
CTCTCTCTCTCTCTCTCTCTCTCACCTTCTGTGCCCTGCTCTTGCCATGTCCCCACCATGGCATGGATCAACATGCAAGTAAAACCTGGGCATTTATATCTATAATGGGAAATTGTAGTCTGTAAATCAATCCTCTTTATCAATTTTCAGCCCCTTCTTCTCTACCTGGGATCCATGATTTTTTTTTCTCCCATTTCTCTTCCCTCCCTACCTTAATAAATTACTGGTCTAATTAACCTGATGTGCTCTTGAAATTCATTTCTGCAGGATAGTCAAGAACTTAATCTGGTAACTTTGGGGTCACAACTGATACTCAGTATCTCCCATCTTGTTCATTCACTTCCCTCACTCCCATCTAGTCCCTCTGTTTGTCTAAGAAGCTTACCAGGAGCCAGATCATCAACTCTCTTGGGTGTGATCTCCTGCTCACAATGCCCTTCTCAGGAAGGGTTGACTGCTCTTGTCCATTTATTAACATGTAGGGCATGGGTGCCTAAGTAAATCATGTGAGTGCCAAACATATTCTTCCTTGTCCCTCTTATAAAACAGAATACTTCCTTCCTCCTGATAGGCCAGATCAAGAACTCCTGCCAAGACAGGGTCCCCTATTCTTGTCTATCAGGCCCTGAGCCTGAAGAACAAGAATTCCTAGCTGGTGACCAGAGCAAAAAGTTCAGCGGTATTATTCTTGGGTCTTTGTTTTCTATATAAATATTAGAATCAATTTGTCAATTTTGTCAGGAAATTCAGTGTGAAGTATCAGTGGAATTTCATTGTATTAATTAGATGAGGGATGTATTAACAATATATTGAATCATACTATTTTTATTTCTAGAACTATATAAATTTCTAAATATATTGTTCCTTTTCCAGATTTGAGGAAAACAATAAATGATACCTCTATCCCATTCTTGGTAGGATGGTGAAAACTGGGAAAGATAAAGGGCAAAAAAATAGATGAAGATTAAACTTTCTGTTCTTTGTTGCTATAGGGCATGTGAAGGACAAGTTTTGGGTGTACCTAATTTCACAGCAGACACCTCAAGCTAAAAATCTGGACACAGTAGTTTGTGAGATAAATTTGACTATGTGTAGCAGAGTGAAAGCAGTAGCTTTAAGATTGTTTTGGAAAATTTTTTATTATAAATGTGTGATTTTTAAAAATGAAGCTAATGACAAAATAATGAAGAAAAAAATTATATAAACAAGAAATTTGTAAACAGCCAAATTTAGCAATAAATAATATTTGCATGATGCAAAAATGAATTAATTTAAACTTATGATATAATTATTTTGGAAGTACTGGGATAGGCAAATACACTGAGTGCCAAAGAGGAGTCAATCTATTGAAAATTAATTGGCAAAGACAAAATTAAAAATGACAGATATATAAACTTAATTAATTAATTAATGACAGTATATAATGTAAATTTGGGGATAACACAAGAATTAAAGTATTTCAAAACTGTTATGCCTGTGAAATATGGCTGAAAATGTATAGAAACAGAACAAACTCCTATTTATCATTCTAAGTGTGGCTGTGTTATTCAGTATTTTAATGAAGAGTACTTTGTTTTGAATGTTTGGAAAATGGGGAACTTAGTACCAAGATTCAGGTACCTGAAGTATTACAGTGTAGACAAAGCAGTTCCTGGGATAACCTTCTTGACAATGTTTTTGTTTTGATATGAACAGGATGAGACAGTGGCAGAATCTTTATTGTTACACACAGGTTTTAAACATTGTGAAATGAGACATTGGAATGAATTCTGAACAAGTGCTACTCATTCTTCAATGTTTCTTCTGGGATATGAATCCTTTGGGATCTTGTTAAAATGTAGATCCTGATTCTGTAGGTGTTCTGGGGGGGGGCTTTGATTCTGATTTTCTACCAATCTCTTTGACATGCCCATGCTGCAGACCCACTTACTACATAGTGTAAGTCTGAGGTCCTGTTTTGGATCTCAGCTCCTTAGAGGAGTGGTTCCCCAAATTCTGATGCCTACTGAAAACATCTGAGAATTTTTCAAACTCTCAGTACCTATGCCAAACACAGGAACAACTTAATTCATATGTCTGAATGGGACCCAGGCATTAGAATTTTTTAAAGCTCCCAGGTGAATTCATTGTGCAGAGACATTTGAAATCCACTTTCATAGAGTATTTGATGCAAATATGCAAAACTTCTATATTAATATGTGTTAATAGTATTCAGAACAGAAATTGTATGGATTTTTTTTTTCATTTCTATATTAATATGTGTTAATAGTATTCAGAAAAGAAATTGTATGGATTTTTTTTTCATTTTGTATACTCTGATTAAAGAATTTACCATCTTTGTATTCACTGGAATGTTATATTCCCTATGTATTTTACAGGGTTACAAAACATGTCTCATTTTAAATATTACCCTAAAGGTAATTTCAGGGGAAAAAAAGTTCTTGTGAAACTAAACTTGAACTTTTAAAAAATTATATGGACAAGAAACTCTCAAACAAAACTGGATAAATATTTCTTGCCTACTTAACTACATGGCACTTTTCTTGTCCTAGTTACCTTCCTCAAAAAACCCTCATGTGGAACCTAGCTATAGATAATAATTCTTCCCTAATGGGGTTAGGGGAAAAAGGAAAATTCCAGAAAATTCTTTGGCAATCAATTCCACCCATGGCTATTAGGGAGTAATGGCTTTGCTTCAATTGCAGTACATTCTTTGCAAGGAAGGCCATATGTTGTTCCAAAAGGAGTGGTACTCTCCAACCACGTAGAAGTACAGGAGTTTCCTTTATATCTTTATAGTTGTCTGCCTCTTCCCACTGACAGAGGTAGTGACTCTTCACCAACCCTATTTGGTGCAATATTGGGTTAAAAGGCAATGATGGGCTGGCTGATGTCTTCTCCAATGAAAGGTATTGGATGATCTGAGAAGCTGAGAAATAACCATTATATGATAACATTCAAAATAAATGTTTCTAGAGAAGAAAAGGTCAGATAAGCTGGTTAAAATATAAGCAAAGTTGGAAGGAAATGAGGTATATAGAGCAATTCCAACATACCAATATAATCAGCTGACTCTTGAAATGCTAAAAGTCTGGTAGTAAAAATGAATTTTTAATAAAAAGAAAATGATTGTTATTTATACTAGCCTAGGTTTATGTTTCTCAAAATATTTTTCTACTGACATTTGTAGCCAAATTCAGATGAAAAAAATATCTACTAATAATAGGGAATTAAAAGTGAAACAGTTAAGTTTCTCTCAAATATAAATTTCAATTCTTACTGACAGGCAATAAGCTCATATAATACTTTATGGTAGGTACTTAGATTTTTAACTCTTTCCCATTTTTTTCTCAATGCACTGTGATATGTTTTAAACTATCTTCACCTAAATCAACAAACCTTAAGAGTCTGATTATCCCCAACCCAGGGAATCCACTGAATGCCTCTTCATCATACAAGATTCCTCAAAAAACTCCCTGGTTCCTTTCTTCTAGAATTTACCTCTGTTCTGGTCTTCTAGTTCACCATATTCACCTGGATTTCTCTGGCTCTACTTTCTAGGTATTTGCAAGCTCTTTCTGAAACATTAGTTTTTGGAACGCTGCAGGACATAATCTTGGGCTTTTCTTATGTTCCTCCTCTCTACCTAGGCAGCATCTTCCATTCCTTTGACCTCAAATATCCTCTATATGTTTATAACACATAAAGTTCCCAGGCTAAATCTAATGCCAGATCCCAAGGCCTAAATATTAAATTATCCACTGGGATATTTCATAGTTTCCTCATCAGTCATGTAGTGGATTTTGAAAGCTTGCTTGTCTTTAACAATTCAAACCTTAATAAGTGACCTTACTTGTCAATTAATATCTTGAATGAAAAAAACTTACAGCAATTCTTGTTATAAAATATCTGCAGTTTTAAGAGTTTTCAATCTCCAAAAATGAAATCATTTTACATTATGTATTCAGAGTCTCTTTGCATTTTTTTCTTTTAAATGATCTCTTCTAATGTAGCTCTTAAATTCCACAGTTCCAGACTGTTTTATTTCCTAGCATAACTTCATGCCCTTGAACAGGCTTAGCTCAGTGTTAAACTGCAACAAAACATTTCTGACAAAAAGATATCATCAATCACTTCAAGAATGTTGTTCTGTGACTAGGCTGAAATCTTTTAGGACTATATAAGAAAACCATGAAAATGGAGTCATTGATTACCTAAAATGCATGCTAATAAAATAATACAGAATACAACTTTTAAAATTTCAGAAGAGTGAATTTATAAAGAAAAAGAAAAACATTGCTTTGGAATTAAGTGCCTGTGCCTATAATTAAAATACATAGCTTGATTTTGCTTTGGAAATAATGTTTGTTCCATAAGTCAAGATATGCCTGAAGTCTTTTGTACTTTTAATTTGAAGATAAAATAGGGAAATGGCTGTGGTTCAAGCAACTGAGCTCTCATTTACCATATGGAGGACCAAGGTTTGGTCCCTGGAACCTCCTGATGAAAAAAAGATGCCCCAGTCTGTCACAGAGAGGCACAGGCCCCTGCATGGCTCAGAGAGGTGCAGGCCCCCATGCAGCATGGAGAAGCACAGGCTTCCATGTGGTGAAGTGAAACACAAAAAGATGATGAAGCAACCAGATAGGGGGAAAAAAGTCTTTGCTGGTATTAGAATTACTATTTTAGATGATTGGGAAGTTCTGGTAATGGATGTTGAATAGAGTGGCACAATATTTTGCATATGATTAGTCCCACTGAACTGTATGCTGGGGAATGGTTGAGTTGGTAAAATTCATGCTGTATATATGTTTCCACAATTAATAAAAAAGAGAGAGAAACTAGAGACAATGACAATTAAATGAAGTACATGATCCAGGACTGGATCTAATAAAAAAAATTAGTGCATATCTTATTTATAGGGAAATCAATAATGAAACTAGATTATTCATTCTGTGAATCCCTAATATTTTGAAGCTTATATGGTTTTATAATTCTTGGAACATAAGCAAATCTGACATGAAGAGACATGGGATGATCTTTCATTTGCTCAGAAGTAAAATATGCACACTTCATACATTGAAAATATTTTTCTTTGAATATATATTTTTCAGCAAAATTATATTACCTTATATGGACTTCACTGATGCCCCCATCCTGAGAGAATGTTGGTGCATCATAATTCCTCTTAGAAATTATGAGTAACAGTTTCCTTCTTCCTATAGATTCTCTAGAATACTTGTCCAGCAGAAAATCCACAAAACAGTGAAATCTCAGGGCAAAGATGTGAAGGTTGATACTGAGACTTTTAGAAGTGATTAAAGGGCACAATCTGTGATGGAGTTTCAATTAAAGGCCATGACTACTGACAGAAAGCATGTCACCTTGGAATGCAGGAGACAAGCCCTCCCATTTCATGCTGATAGGAGCTGGGTCCGCAAACATCCTGAGCTTATAAGATTTACAATGTCTGCGACTTGCAGGAATGTAAAGAGGAACTGAGCCATTAACATTTAAGACTTGCTGATTTTAGTAAAATGTAAACTGTCATGTATCTATTGCCTTTGCATATGCACATATGTATTTTCTTTGTTCTAAAGCCAAATAAAAGCCACAATTTTTGATGTGGCTGGACTCTTCTCTCCATATTAGACAGAGAGTCCCCTGATCCCAGTTTTTTCTTCTCTTTGTTTCTTTCTTTCTCATCCATGGCACCGTTTACACGGACCCAGTTCCTGAATGCCAAAAAATCTGTTTTCCTTAATTACATCTATATGATTTATCTAATTTGAGGGTAAAGATTGTGTTAAAGAAGGCATGCCCTGACTGGTTGTATCTTTTTAATTTTTAACAAATCAATTTTATTGGTATATAACAATAAAGCATACAATATATCCAAAGTGTACAAACAGTGGTATTTGGTATAATCACATAGTTGTGCATTCATCACTTCAATCATTAATAGAGCATTTTCATTATTTCAATAATAATAATAATAAAACAGACAAACAAGAAAATTCCTCACCTCTCAATCTCTCTCTGTTTCCACTGCTGCAAATAAGTGCTCTTTCTGGATATCCTTGCACAATTATGTATTTATTAAGCAGTTTTATTAAGATATATTCACATACTATGTGATCTATTTAAAGAGCATAATTAATAAATTTGATATAATCACAATGTTGTGCATTCATCATCACAAATAATTTAGAATTATTTCATTATTCCAAAAAGAAAACTCCCCACTACTTAGCATGCCTTCCCTAGCCCTTCATAATCACTAATCAAATTTCTTCTTTATAAATTGGTTTATATTTACATTTTACATAAGTGGACTCATACAATATGGTGCACAATATATTTAGTTCATAGCACCACAGTCATACAGTATTTGTCCTTTTGTGTCTAGCTTGCTTCACTCAACATAATGTCCTCCAGGTTCATCTATGTGGTCATACGCTTTATAATTTCTTTCCTTCTTACAGCTGTATAATATTCCATCATGTGAATGCTCCACAGTTTGTATATCCATTCATAGGTTGATGGGCATCTTGGTTGTTTCCAACTTTTGGCAGTCATGAATAACATGACTATGAATTTTGGTGTACAGAAGTCTATTTGTTTCACTGCTATCAGTTCTTCTGGCTATATACCCAGTAGTTGTATTGCAGGTTCACATGGCAAATCTATATTCAACTTCTTTAGGAACTTCCAAACAGTCCTCCACAGTGGTTGTACCATTCTGCATTCCTACCAATAGTGAATGTGATCCTTTCTCTACATTACTTAGATACAGTGGTTAAAACAGCATGGTACCAGCATAAAGATAGACATTTTGACCAATGGAATTGAATTGAGAATTCAGAAATAAACCCTCACACCTACAGTCAATTGATATTAGACAAGGCTGTCAAACCTACCCTGCTGAATCACAACAGTTATTCAACAAATGGTTTTTGGAGAACTGTATATCCATATCTAAAAGAAAGATAGATGACCCCTATCTCATACTTATATAAAAATTAACCAAAAATTGATCATGGACCTAAGTATAAAAGGTGGGCCAATGAAACTTCTAGAAGAAAAGGTAGGGAAATATTTTCAAGATGTGGAAGGTAGTGGTTTTTTAAAACCTTACACCCAAATCAAAAGAAAAGAATGAAAAACTAGGCAAGTTTTTCTCAAAATTAAACACTTTGGGCTTCAAATGACTTTGTTAAGAATGTGAAAAGGCAGCCTACTCAATGGGAGAAAAGGTTTGCAAACCATATGTACTAGTCAGCCAAATGGATGCTGATGCAAAGTACCAGAAATCCATTGGCTTTTATAAAAGGTATTCATTTGGGGTAGAAGCCTACAGTCACAAGGATATAAAGCATAAGTTAATTCTCTCACCAATGTTTGTTGCCACATGTTGGGGCAAGATGGCTGCCAACATCTTCGAGGGTTCAATCTCCCTCTTCCTCTTAAGGCCCCATGGCCCAGGCTTCTTCCAATATCAGCTGTAGGCTGGGATAAGTCTAATCTCTCTCCCAGGGCTCATTCCTCTCTGGACTCAGCTTCTCTGTTCTCTCCACAAGGTCAGCTGTAGACTCTCAGGTGAATGACTCATCTCTCTTCCCAGGGCCTCTGCCATGTCTAAAAGAGGCTTCTCTCTTTCCTTGTGTATCTGCTTCTCTGTGTATTCACTTCTAGGGGTTCCAGCATTAAACTCTAACTTCTCCTCTGCAATTTCATTTTTCCTTGGTGGGTGGGGACTCAACATCCTACTGATGTGACCCAATCAAAGCCTTAATCATTATTTAATCATGTAAGGGTGAACCCTCTGAATCCAATCCAATCCAATATGCCCAGAGGAACATACCAGTTCACAAACATAATCCAGTATCTAATTTTAGAATTCATAAATAATACCAAACTGCTACACCATATATTCAATAAGGGTTTGATTTCTTTGTTATATAAAGACATCATAGAGCTCAATGATAGAAAGGCAAAAACCCAATCCAAAAATGGGCAATAGACTTAAATACATTGTTTTCCATAAGGAAATACAAATGGCCAAAACTCACATGAAAAGATGTTCAACATCACTAGCTGTTAGGGAATTGCAGATCAAAACAATAATGAGATATCATTTCATGACTTACAGAATGGCCATTATTGAAAAGGAAAGAGACTACTACAGGAGCTGGACAAAATGTGGAGAAATAGGAACCATCCTTTACTGTTGGTGGGAATATAAAATGATGCACCTTCTTTGGAAGATGGTTTGGAGGTTCCTCAGGAAGTTAAAATATTACTGCTGTAAAATGTGGCAAGCATCTAGGAATACATTCAGAAGAACTGAAGGCAAGGACAGAAACAGACATTTACACTCCAATATTCCTATTGGCATTTTTCACAATTGCTAAAAGATGGAAAGAACCCATGTGTCTATTAACCAAAGAATGGATAAACAAAAGGTCATATATTCATACAATGGAATACTATTCAGCTCTAAGAAGACATGAAGTTGGAATGCATATGAAAACAAGGAAGAACCTTGAGGACATTAAGTTGCATGAAATAAGCCAGGCACAAAAGGACAAAAATTGTATGGTCTCACTACTATGAATTCATATGAGGAGTAAACCACATAGTTAAACTATAGATTATAGGTTACTAGGGATATAATATGGGTTAAGAAGGCAAGCTGATACATTCAGTATGTAGAATGTTTAATAAGGTTAATTATAAAGGTGTGGAAATTGATAGAGGTGATTGTAACACATCATAATGAGTATAACTAACACTGCTGATGTATAAATGTGATTATGGTTGGAAGGTGTAGTGTAGGGAGGTTAATGCCATTTGCAAGAAAGGCAGAGGATAATCTAGGGACTGTATAACATAGTTATTTATGTATGATGAGAATTGTGGTTTATACCACAAATACAAGAATGTTCCTCTATTACAAGGTGTTAAGAATACAATGATACATGGGAAAATACAACTGATGTAACTTTTAGGTTATAGTTAACAGTAATATTGTTATTTTTTGCAGCAATGTCAAAGAAGGTACTCTTTCAATTTGAAGGGTCATCAATGGGGGTATATGAGTTATAGTATTTTCCCTTTGAGTAATGAAAGCCTACTAAAATGAAATGAGGCAAAGGAAGCACTACACTGTGATGAAACTGCAATCAACTGAGTGTATATTTTGGATGGCTTGTACAAAGCAGGAGACCATATATCACAGTGACCCCCCATATTGGGTGATTGACTATGGTTAACGGTAATGGGTGATAGACTGCATTTAACAGTACAAATATGAGAATATTCTATCATGAACTATAACAAATATACAATGCAAAAACATGGTGTTAATAGGTTTGTGGAAAAATACACAAAATATAAGCTATGGACTATAGACAGTAATAATATTATAATAATGCTCTTTCATCATTTGTATCAAATATGTCACAAAAATGTAATGTGTTGGTGGTTGAGTGATGTATGAGAATCCTTTATGGTATGCATGATTCTTCCTAAACTCACAATATACCTAATAAAAATGCATTCTATGGATACACTGTGATGATAATCAAAGTTCAGTGATCAAGCATAAGGAGTATGAGAGCCCATGTGACCACCTTTGGATTAGTTCATACTAATCCAAGGATGTGACAATTGTGATTAAAATGGAAAACTGAGACTCATAATTATGAATTGGAATCCTCCCTCTGAAGCCAGGGCTAGAATTACAGCTACATCATTTATTACAGTATAATTTCAAGATAAAAAACCAAGAAACAGACATCTCAGGGAATAAACACCAGAGTTAACATTTTAAAATATTAAAATGTACAGTGAGCAACAAAGATAACAAGGCACATAAACGGAAAATGTTTGTTCACCCAAAGCAAGAAGATAAAAATCACAAAACATCAACGCAGAAGACCAGACTAGACAAATTGCACAAAGCCTTTTTAAAAAAAATATTATCTTCAGTATGCCCAAGGAAATAAAGAAAAATATGCAGTAAAAATTACAAGATATCAGGAAAACAATTTATGGATAATATGAGAATCTCAATAAAGATATAGATATTTTTATAAAAGAAAAAATTAGAGTTATTGGAGTTGAAGTCCACAATAACTGAAATGATAAATTCCCAGGAGGTTTCAAGAACATATTGGAGCTGGCAAAAGAAAGAATCAATCAATTCATAACCAGACATTTTAAATGAGTCCGGCTGAGCAGCAGAAAGAAGAAGAAGTATAAAAAACAAAATAGCCTGAAACCTCTAGGACACCATCAATCATAAATATTTGGTCATAATGAGTGTTCCAGAAGGAGCAAAAAGAGAGAAAGGGGCAGAAGAAATAGTCAAAGAATAATAACAGAAAACTCCCCAAATTTAGCAAAATTCAAGAATATGCATATCCAAGAAACCCAGTGAACACCAAACAGGATAAATGTAAAGAAAAATATGCCCCCCACATACTGATCAAAGTGTTGAATGCAAAGGACAAGAAGACAGTGTTGAAAGCTGCAAGAGAAAATCAGTGTGTTGTGTAAAAGGGAGTCCCAATTATATTAAGTGCAGATTGCTCCTCAGAAACCATGAAGGCAAGGAGGCAGTTGCTTAAAATACTTACAGTGCTGAAAGAAAACTATTGCCAACCAAGAATTTTATATCCAGTAAGACTTTCCTTCAAAAATAATGGAGAGATCAAGACATTCCTAGGTAAACAAAAGCTGAGGGAGTTCATCACCACTAGAACTTCCCTACAGGTAAGGCTAAAGGGAATTCTTCAGACTGAATGGATAAGACAGTAGACAGTAGTTAAAAGTGGGATAAAGATCTATGGCCCTTCAGTAAGAGTAATCATTTGGGTATGTATAATTCCAGTATTAATGGGTTGTTGTGTTTTTTTTGGGGGGGGTATGTGACAACACTACTTACATCCTAGAGGTGCTAAGATGTAAATACATAAAAATCATAAATCTATTGTTTTGCACATACAATGTATGAAGGTATAATTTTTACTCTTTATAGGAGAGTTATAGGGACAGTATATGTGTATGCTATTGAATTTATCTTGGCATTACATCAAATATGATTGTTTAATATTTAGGATGTTAAATTTTAACCCCTTGGTAACTGTGATGGTTAGGGTAATATATCAACTCAGCCAGGTAATTTTGCTGTTATTTAATCAACCAAGCACTGCACTAATTGCAATACAAGGACATTTATGGACTTTAGTAACCAGTGAGTTTACTGCATCGATAGCTGATTACATCTACATCAATCAGGGGATTGCCATCAGCAATGAGTGATGCTTTATCCCAGCACACCCCAAAGAGGAAAACCCTACCAAGCCTACTCCAAGATATACACTTGTCAAGTTTTCCAGTGCTCAAGACAAAGAAGGAAGACTGAAAGCAGCAATAGAAAAGGGAACAATCACATACAAGGGAAGCTAGAACAGATTAAGTGCTGAATTCTCATATGAAAACATGGAGGTAAGAAGGCAGTGGTAAGATATAGTTAAGGTGCTAAAAGAAAAGAAAAAAAAAAACCAGCCAGGAATTCTCTATGCAGCAAACCTGGCATTCAAAAATGAAGAAGAGTTCAAAATATTTACAGAAAACATAAATTAAGAGAGTATGTCAATAAGAAACCTATGGGAAGAAAGATGGTGTCAGT
>JAQZBX010097386.1:0-11697 GCA_029593785.1 Cabassous unicinctus
GAAACTACAGGGATTCCCATGCTCCCCACCACCCACACCCCCAAAAACACCCCACACATCCATTCCCCATCCGTGTGGTATTACACCCGCAATGGATATACACATCCTGGGGCCTTGCCACCGAGCATAGACTACAGTTCATATCACAGACCACACTCTTTCCCACCCAGTTCTGCATGGTATATTCTGATGGAAAATTAGCCATTGCCTTTATATATATTTTTCCCTTCATTTTTTTTAACTTTAAAAGCTGCTTAGATTACATAAATATTACAGAAAAATAGCCCTCATATTTGAAAGACACTTTTGCCAGTTATAAGATTTTTGGCTGGCAGTTTTCGACTTTCAGTATATTAAATATATCATACCACTGTCTTTTCACCTCCATAGTTTATGATATATGAGAAATCTGAATTTAATCTTACTGGACATCCCTTGCATGTGATGAATCACTTTTCTCTTGCTGCTTTCAGAACTCTCTATCTTTGTCATTTGATATTCTTATTAGTATGTGTCTTGAAGTAGATCATTTCAGTTTGTGTATGTTGTGCTTCTTGGACACATCTAGGTCCTTCAAAAGAGATGAGATGTTTTCTAACATTATTTCAAGTATTGCATTTCCACTTTTCCCTTCTCTTCTCCATCTGCAACACCCATGCCATATATCTTTCCATGCCTCTTGCAGTTGCCTTTTTCAATTGTGTCCATTATTGTCTTCATCTGAATTTTTTTTGTTTACTTTCAGAAGCCCTGTCTTCAAGATCACTGATCCTTCCTTCTGTCTCTTCAAATCTGCTATTATATGTCTTCAGTGTATTTTTAATTTCATTAATTGTGACTTTCATTCCTATAAGATTTGTTATTTTTCATTGTATGTTTTATAATTCATTTTTGTGTTCACCCAGTGTCTTCTTAATAACTTTTATTTCAATAACCATCTCATTGAATTTATTATGGAGTTTTGTTTGAACACCTGTGATTAGTTGATTCAACTTTTACATGTCATCTGGAGGTTTAGTTGTGCCTTTGACTGTACCATACATTCTGTTCATTATTATGATGTAATTTTTTTACTGGTATCTGTGCATCTGATTTTCTTGATGTATTTATTTTCTGTTTAGGTTAAGTCTGTCCTGTTACTTGGCATAGTATGAATTGAGGATGCAGTTGGCTGTCTAAGCTGTGCATGCTGACTCTGCCCACGTTGAAGCAGGAAAATATGAAGCTCCACCCACTTTTCTCCCCTGCCAGGGGTGGGGACAAAGGTGCATCCATGGATATAATCCAAGCTATGTGGGACAAAACTGTCTTTTGTTGCCCAGATAGACTGAATAAGCAATGCCTTCCCTCAACTGCTTGGAGTATGGATGGAGCTTCATTTGTGTACAGCAATCTAATCTGTGCAGGCCAAAAGTGGCTTCATTTCCTGAAGGGGCTGATGCAGCTCCATCCACCTTTCTTCCTTGTCAGGATCAGGGATGGTGCCACAGATGCAGACAAAAGTCTAAGCAGTGCAGCCAAAGCATACTGCTGCTGCTTGAAGTGTCTGATGGACCACCCACTCACTACCCCTACCAGAGTCAGTGATAGAGCCATAGGAGTGTGCAGGCATCTAATACACTTGGGACAAAAGTGACAGCATTTGCCTGGAGAGGTTGATGAAGCATCATCCCCATTACCTCCTCTGCTTATATGGAGATGGAGGCACAGGTATGGGTAATAGTCCAAGCAATGTGGGCAGAAACTTACCACAGTTGCCCAGAGACATTTATACATCTCCACCCACCTTCTTCTCTTAGTCTGGGTCCCAAAGTGAAGATGACTTGAACAGACCTGTCACATAACATGAGATGAACATATCACAATAGGAATAATAAACCATTGTTGTTTTACATTTCTGAGATTTGAAGGGTTGTTGGTTAGTACATCATATCTTAGCCCATCTAAAAAAGACAGAGGTGGAATACTACCAAATGCTATAGAGAAGAATGGAAAGATGTGCTTTCATACATTGGCAGTGAAATTTTAATTCACAAAGAATTATTGTAAAGGGATATACCCATTTACGTTCCATGACAGCAGGGCTGTGTTTGGTAACTGTCCTAGCCAAACACCTACAAAAGTACTTTGGAGGTACAGGTAGTCAATAAGTTTTTGTCAAATGAACAAATAATTGACAAGGCTCAATTAAATTTTAAAAGAAAAAAATAAATTTACTGTGTGGACCAGTACTTTAAATCCATTAAATCTGTCCACAAAGGGTGTTTTATTAGTATTGTCAGTAGTAGAAAAAAATGGGAAAGAAAACGAATGTCCATTAAAAGAATAATATCCAATCTCCACAGCAAGGAACTTTATCCTGTTTGTTCAGCCATGAAAAACACACACATGCACACATATTAGAACCTTGCCAGTGGACCAGATTTCAATGACTTTTTTGACAATTGAAGAAAAGAAATAAAATGTCAGTCAGGTTCACACAGACAGGCTTAGAAGAACCTTAAATAATTGTGCTGAAATGATTAGAATAGAGGTAGCCCATGGTGATTGTCATAAGCATAACCAGAAGCCAAATCTCTCTGGGAGAAAAATCCTTCTAAATCTTCAATTTAGGTTGCAATGAACCCTAAGAGCACACTTCAAGACCACCGAACATGCAAGAAAGTGACCCCTATGGCTTAGAGTCAGCAGAAAAAAGTCAGCAAATTCAGACCTCCAAGGAATGCACATGTTGACGTTGTCAGATACAAAATGCCTAAATACATGTTATATAGTATAAGGTAAAGAAAGGGGTAAACCATACTGTTTGTAGTTAACATCTCCATGGGTACCCATCAAGCATCTGGTAGTGAGTCTGGGGCTTCTGTTAGTCACAAGGACAGAGATCAAGAAAATCTAGAAACAAAAGAGAAAGGACAGGTTGAAACCATTTGTATCAATTGGTGTTTGTTACTGCAGGATGAACTTCTGAGTGAAAGACCATTACTTCAATATACCTTCCAAGTCTTGTACAAATTACTCTTCTGGTCACTTCCAACGGAATATCTAAAAAGTAGCTGTAGTCACTATGAAGATGTACCACTCATATCTCTTTCTTAGGAGAACAAAATTAACACAAAGCCCCATCTCAGAATCTGTCAATGCAATCTTAGGAAGCCAAGCTTCATGAGGATTGTTTAACTTTAATGATTGAACATGGAAAAAACACTATTGAAGACCTATTCCACAAACAAATTCCTGTGAGACACTACTGCTCTGATATGTCAGTTTGACTCTGGAATCTCCATCTTCCTGGCAGAAAAATTGCCATACTTCACTGTAGTTTGGGACACTGCCTATCTTCTTTACCTTTTTCATTAACTTGGTTCAGACTTGCATCATAATCTGGTGACCCTCTGCACTCATCTGTATCACTTCCATTTTTACCTTATAAGCCTTTACAAATATAACTCTCATGCATATTTGTGATGGTTAATGTATGTGTTAGCTCAGCCAGGTAATGGTGCCTATATGTTTGGTCATACAAGTGCTGAGCTAATTGTGTACTAAGAACATTTCATAGAATTTCATCATCCATGAGTTGCTTGCATAGATGGCTGGTTACATCTATAGTCTACTTGCAGGAATCCATCCTGCAAAGTCTTGTGGGGGTCTGAACATGGAGGTTGAGAGAGATCATGGGGAGAATAGCTGAAGAAGCTCTTCTCTCAAGCTGATCCCCAGCAGTCTTTTATTCAGGATTTTTTCACAGTCAGTCTCAGGGTGCATGTGCAGGGGAGCAGGCCAGTACAGCAGCATGTGAAGGTTATAAAGAGCATCATAAGAATTCCAGGCTGATAATGGGGAAGCAAGATTTCAGAAACATTTAGTGATATACATAGAAGATAAGTTGGGAGATCAGGGAGATAATATAAGCAGGAGTGGTGATTTCTCTGTGTTGGTAGAGAAAATAGGCCTCCAAGCTATTTCTTATATGTAAAGATCAGAGGGTTCCCAAATGCCCCCTTTTCTGTTTAGATAAGAAGAAAAAGAAGAGTGAAAAGGTATCCTGACACAGCCCTCTACAAAAATTACACTCTTCCTGATTGTTTAAATAATAAAATGGGAAACAAATTTTGATAGTAACAGTAAGGCCAGATTGCTGCCTGTTATTTGAGTTCTGAAGTGGTCTCTGTGTGGGAAACAAGATAGCCATGGTAGCAGGAGATCCCTCTTGAAAGTGTCCTACCTCTGTAGGCCCTCAAATTCTCTCCCAATGGCCCCTCTGTGACTGTGCCTGTCTTAGATTGTTCCTTTATTGAGGAATCTTACCTATCTCTGGCTAACCAGAAATCCTCTGAGGACAAGAAGGGTGAAGTGTTCTTTGATAGCTTATGCCTCCATGGCCTCCATGCCCAGCACCAGCCTTGGGCCTTCCTCACCCATAGGTGGGGCCCTAGCTCTGTACACAGTTTTCAGAGAACCCAGGTTTCTAATGCAGAGGGGGCCCAGCACAAGGTCTTGGGCAGGAGACAGACAGTTCGATACCAGCTCTTAGAAAGCCTACTCAACAGAAGGATGCCAGGCTCATGGCACAAGGCAACTCTATGAGTGGGATGTGTATAGGACACCTTCAGGATATGATAGGAGCAATGAGAAGGGGGGAAACCAGAAAAACTGTACAAGAAGAAAAAGGGTCCACAGAGTCAGGCAAATAGGTAGGTAGGTGAGAAGGAGGGAAAGGAAAACTTGGGGTGAAAAATTAATTCAAGGGTGTTTTAACCAAAAGGTCCCCTAGTCTCCGCCCCCCCCTTTGGTTTCTTTGTTGTTGATATACAGATGTGAGAGGCAAGAGAGATGAAGCAGCAGCCAGGGCGATGATTTTCTGTTCAGCGTGATGATCTCAAGAATGGGCCTGGCAGATTAATCTAAGAATTGATAATAAAACAAGAAGCATGATTATTCCAATGAGAGATATTACCCAGTTTCATATGTTTAGGCTATGAAACCAATATGAGGGATTTAACCACTGTAAATTTTCATTAAGTGTTTGAAACACCTTTTGCTGAGCAAGAAGTTGCATTTGAGATAGTTGATATTCCAGGCATGGCTAGAGAGCCAGTACTTCTCCCTGTAAATGGGAGTAGAAGGCTCCTTGAAGATGAGTTTTAACTTGTTCTGAAGAAAGCTGGGAGCTATTCCAAGGCAAAGGGGTGACACAAATTTTAACATGTTCGCAGTCACTGTTAATCTTGTTTAGTAAGCAAATCTTGTCATTTTTCACCTATTCAAAGAATAGATGCTTCTAAAGCATCAAGTTTGGTAAGAATATTTTTATCGATATGAGTTTGTGTTGAAAGTTCAACAGTGAGATTGGTCATAATTTGATTAATAGCATGAGCAGTTTGAACAGATTCTGTTAAGGTGACTGCCACAGTGGTATCAGTGTCAGCTATGATAATGGCAATGAATCTTATAGGTTTAATTGTTTAAGACTTCCTCAAGTTACTCCCTGAGATTGGATAATATTATGGCATGGTTGTGTCTGGGAGTTCCTTTGTTCCTACATCATTATCTTCTCCATCTGTGGTATTGGTTGGATGAGTGATCATTCCAGCTCATAGCATATCTTCTCCTTTTTTGCTGGCAGCCACTGGGGGCCTGTTGGAGTAAGCACACAAGCATAACCTCTATCCCATGTTATGAAGTTACAGGGTCCTTTCCATGCTGTATTCCCCAACAGTTCCTTGTACAAAATTTTAGCTTTTATTTGATGACTCTCCTGATGAGGGGAGAAAAGTTTTTCAGCTGTTGAGAGGCTGTTTTTATTACAATTTTTAAAATGTTAAGTATATAGTGTTAGGGCTATTGAGTATTTTTTGTGGCAGGATATTTTATTGATATGTAGTTAGTGATCTTTAGTTAATAATTGAAAGAATATAAAATAAGTGAAGGATTGTTTATAAACAGGGGTATAACAGTTATATTTCAATCTCTTATGATATGTGTACATATATTCATATGCTTACTAAACTGGGGGACACCCTGATATACTTGACTCATTTTTGGCTAGAGTTTTGGATAAATACAAGATAAAGGTAACATGTAAATAACATAGTCAATTAAAAGATTAAATTAATATTCAACAGAGTTTTAGAATGATAGATAAATAGAGCAGTTTTACATATAAACATATTAACATTTAACTTTTGGTTGCAATGTTTTGAATTAGTAGCTGATACAAGAGTTTTGATTGAAAACACTAGTGTAAAGCACTTCTTCTTAGGGTAGGACTTTAATTGGTCAGACTAGGGATTACCTTTTTTCCTGTGTTCAAGATTTATGAATTTGATATTACAGATGCCAATTGGTGAGCACTGTGTTAATTCTCGAGGTAGTGGACAGCCCCTTCAGGAAGGAACACAACACTCCTTGGGCAGTACATTTCAAGGTTTATGTATTAGTCACTGAGAAAGTGGCCAACTTTCCCAGGGAAGAACACATCTTTTGGAATGTACTTTATCTGTTTTTATTTGTTACAAAACATCCCTGATGTGCTTACTGTTTTAGTTCTCATTGTTTTTCTTGAAATACAAAATTTCTGACTAGCAAGGCATTGGTTTGTTGATTAAGAAAGGTTTTTGCATGATGTTTCACTTTTAGGTTTGAATAATACTCACTAAATTTCTTCCTAATACATTCAGTTTTAGGATTGTTTAAACTCAAAAGAAGAGATTTACATATACATTTATGTATAATTTATAAGTTATAAAATTACTTAAGTACATAATGTATTGTATTATTAAAGTTTTTATCAATATTTAAGCATTTTATACATAATTCAAAATTATAGTAGATTATATAACAATAAATAATAATAAGTCTTTTAACTAGAAGACATCTAATGAATCAACTTTTATTTCTTGCATATTAAGATTCATAACTACTGAGATTATATAGGCTAGTAGCATGCTTAAAATGACTTTATTTTCTCTATTTTGTATAGTTTGAGGTACAGGAACAACAAATTATTATTTTTTATTTGGGCTGTGGGGTAGCATATTAACTTGTAATCTTAATAACCACATTGGTCCTGCTGTTAGCATTTTAATTGGAACTGGGACTGTGACTCACAGTGTTGAATTTAAACTTAGTTTATTGTTGGTTTTCTTATAGGAAGGGGAATGCAGGCTGGATTGACTTGTTTAAGGAGATACTAAAGAAAGCCTTAGTAAGTTTTCAAACAAACTGATAGTGACATACTGGATATTAATTTTTTGCAACAAACTAGCAATATTTGGGACTGTTGCATACAGCAGTGGGGTTACTTTAATTTATTAAAATTTATTGTTATGCACTACCCCTGGCAGCCCCTAATGGCTGCTCTCTTTCTGTAGCTATAGAGCTGCTTCTTTAGAAGAGGTGGGGTAAATCAAATGAACATGAGCTAAAGCATCCACCTTTTGAATTTTAGGCAGACAGGCTGTTTTTGTGACATATAAACATTGTTAAGTATTTAGGAATTTTATACACCTTTTAAGTATTCCTTTGGAGCTTTTATTTGTACAATTTTAATTAACAGAGGGTTAAAGAATCTAATTTTAGAACAATTTCAAATACTTTCCATTTAAACTGTAGTATATCAGATAAACTTAACTATTTTATTACTTTATCTTTTTCAAGGTGAAAGAACAAATCTTTTGTAATAATTTGAAATAAAAGGTAGTTTTCAGGATTTGACTTTGAAAAAGCAGGTTTGAACAATAGGTTCCTTTAAAAATGATAAGTCTTGTTTCTCTAAGGAAATGATAAGGTTAAAGTATAAGAAGCTATTTTGATAAAACAAACTTTCTTTTTTGTATACTGATTATTCAGGAGAAAAACTCTTTACAAACCTTTACTAAAACAGTCAAATTATTTAAGATACTTTGAGAAAGGACAAAATTTTAACTTTGGTAGAATATACTGTTTGATACTAAAGCCTTCTAAACTTTATAGATAAACTCATCTGATCTTACTTAACTCTGATCACAAAGGTTAACTCTGCACCTTCTATACTTTCTGTATTCATTCAGGTTTTGTTCCACATTTTGCTTTTTCTTAATAACCAGTCAATTTATCTTAGACAAATTTACTTTTCTTTTCTTTAATAATAAAAACACATTCTATATACCTGGTATACATAAGTTATCAAAATGATTTTGGAAACTGATTCCAAGCAAACCTTTTACACCATAAAATTTCCACCAACACTAAACACATTTGTTAAAATAATGATTCAATTTGGTTATAACTATTTTTATTATTTTAATTTATTATCCATATTTATTTATTAATATTAGTGATTATTTAATTTTTGGCCATTTGAATAGAGCTCTTTTAATAATTTTCATTTAACAATTTAATATTACCTTCCAGAGGTATCAAAATATACACTAACACTGAACAGACAAACATAAATAGAAACATACATCTTTGATTTTACTACTTTTGAGAATTTTTTTTGAAATTGTATTGCCAAGTTTTCCTAATCTTCCAGTGGTTTCATTTTGTCAGCCTCCACCAGCACACAGCCACATTATCTTATAGGAAGCAGGGGGTCTGTAGAGTAGATGCCAGAATGCTTTCCTTATCTTAGTTAACTCTTTAACAGAGAATCTTCTTACAAGCATGATTTCACTGAGAAGGGCTTTATTCAGCACTTCTGCCTGTTGAGTGCAGATTTCTTGATTTTCTAGTTGCCAAACACTAAATTAAGCTGTGGTAACAATAGTTTTTACAAGACTTTCCAATTCCAGGGGCGCATTTGATAGCCATTAGCAATGGAGTTCAAAATTTCCTTTGTGAAGGAATTAAGGAGCTCATTTTCAGTAATGCTTTTATGCAGCTCTTTAAAGACTGCATAGGGAACTAACACTTTTACCAAAGATTTTCAGTCCTAGTGGCACATAAGGTAGCTGTTGGCTATGACTTCTAAAATATCTCTGGTGAAAGAATTATGGAGGCAGTTTTCACTGATACTTTTCCTCAATTCTTTAATATAGAATAGGGAAGTGAATCATGTCATGGCTGTCCATTTTGGAGTGCCACTGGGAAAATGTGGTATTCTCCAACCTCAAGGACTACTTTTAAACATTTTTCCATAACAGGACAAGGTGTCAGAGTTACAAAGAAGACTGAGATTATGTCCATATGGGTGATGGCTCACAGCCTACTCTTCTCTTTCTCTCCCTTGTTAACCTATCTTTCAGACAATGGTTCTCAGAGAATTCTCTGTTTCCTCAGTTCAAATCAGTGAGGTCATATACTGTTCATCCTTCAATGCCTGGCTTGCTTCACTCAACATAAGGACTTCAAGATTCATCCATGTTATTCCATGTGTTAGCACTTTATTTCTTCTTACAGCTGAGTAATATTCCATTATATGCATGTACCACAATTTGCTTATCCATTCATCTGTTGATGGGCATCAGTGCTGATTCCAAGGGATAGAGTATAGTTGCATATTGAAGGATAGGACAGATGGGTAGTGATATTACTGGGTTTGGTGGTGCAGGGTTGACAGGTGGGTAGATTAGGAAGGGCACCTTGGAATACCCAGGGCATGTAACTATGAATCTTGTCATTCCATGAGTCAAGACAGCAGAGTGTCATATACCACAGGGGGATGGGGTGGAAGGAACAGTTAAGATCAAATGGGGTATTTAGTGGTCGTGGGAAATGTTTTTCATTACCTTACAGTAATGGACACAGAACATGGTAAATATCATCAAAAATTATTAAACTGTACAGTATAAATTGTAAACTATACTGTAAACCATTGACAATGTTTAGTTGCTATACTTTACTATCTGTATAACAGTTATAACAATGCTAACATCCATTAAAAAAAAGGTTTTAATATGGGGTGGGGAAGGGGGAGGGAGGTCGGGTATGTGGGAGTCTCTAATATTCTGTGTGTGACTCTGCTGTGACCTAAAACTTCTTTGAAAATTAAATGAAAATTTGGGAGACACTGGGGAATGAGAGGGAGAAGGTGTCATGGTACACTGGACATCCGATAATGAAGCGATAAAAGGAAAAAAGAAAAATTTTTTTAAAAAAAGGATTTTTTGTTTTTGTTTTTCCCATTTTTTTGAATGTCCCAATCTGCTAATTATATTTTATTTTTAGTTTAGTTTCTTTTTTTTTTCTTCTGAGTTTCCTTGTACTTATCTCTTGCATTTAAGCTTATCATTATTATTTCTTTTTCCTATTAATTGTATTTCATTATTATATGGGCTTCATGTTCAAGGAAGGTTTGGATCACAGAAGGGTTGCAATGGGGGCTGCAGAGCTTCATTGGTGGGGGGTGTCTGGGATGGGGGATTCATGGGAGTAACTTCATCTGAATATACATGAAAGATATATAAAATTGTTCAAATGGATGGGGCATGGTCACAGAGGGTAGACAATCACTCAATAAATGAGGGAATCTGAATACTCAGCCTGGAGAGCTCTGCCACATTCTCCAAGGGAGCAGCAGCAGTCCCCTGAGTGCAGAGGCAGTGTCTGGCAAAAGAGGATGGCCCACTGATGGGTTCTTGTTATTGAGGACTAGCCTTATGAGTCTTTGCTCTTGTAATTGAAACTTAGCCTACTGCTATGGGGTGCCTAAGGGTTGCCACTTGAGAGCCTCCTTGTTGCTCAAATGTGGCCTCTCTCTAAGGCAAACTCAGCATAGGAATGCATTACCTTCCCCCCAATGTGGGACATGACTCCTGGGGATGAGCCTCCCTAGCAATGAGGGATTAATACCAAGTGCCAACTGGCAACACGATTGGAAAAAGACCTTGAATAAAAGGGGGGAAAGGTAAAGAGAAATGAATTCATGTGGCTAAGAGACTTCAAAGAGAGTCGGGAGGTCATCCCAGAGGTAATGCTTACGCACACCTCAGTAGGATCTCATAGAACACCAAAGTGGATATCACCCCACACAGAGGGGCTCCTGAGGGCTCTGGAGATACCCAGGCCCTATATAAGTGGGGATAGCCCCAGAGATTGATGCCTTATTAGTGGGCTCCTCTTTGGAATCTGTGCTCCTGAGAGTGACAGAGTTGGACTCAAATAAGTCCTCCCTGCACGTGGTCCATCAGTCCCTTCTATTCAAACCTATATGTGATGCTGGAGTTTTTAGGTGTACTTCCAAAGACTGGAGCCTCTGGCCTACCTATGTGCCAGCTGTGCCTAGAATCTTGGTGCAGCTGCAACTCCTACCCTACAGCTCAATGGACTCATCCAAGTCACCTGGCGAGGAGATGACTATGGGCAACAGCCATCCCAGGGAATGGAGAGGGCCTGCAACTGCAGGCAGGATAATCCCATCCACCATATCCATGGGATATAAGCCCTCCTCACTTGGAGGTGGAGTGGACATACCATCCCAAACTCCTCAGGATTGGGGGAGGAGCTATGGACTAGAGTGGACTTGGTGGTGTTCTGTCGTAGACATATTGTGTTTCAAGCAATGGAAGAAATTGTAACAGTGAGGTGCAGCCGGTGGCCACTGGACATTTTCAGGGCAGGGAGGGGAGGGACAGTTGAAATACAGGGGCTTTTTCGGGATTTGGGGGTTGTCCTGAGTGGCATTGCAGCAATAGATGTAGGCCATTTAGCATCAGCATATACCACGCAGAACTGTGTGGGAGAGAGGGTGGTCTGTGATGTGGATGTGGTCTA
>JAQZBX010097387.1:0-11699 GCA_029593785.1 Cabassous unicinctus
CCTCGTTTTTCAGCATGTCTCGTCTTGGCTCTCCCTTTTGTCACTCTCCTGTTATATCATCATCTTGCTGCATGGCTCGCGGGGCCTGGAGGCACACCTGTGCACGAGGCCTGACAGTTCACCCACTTGTGGGGCCTGGCAGCTCACCCGCTCACGGGGCCTGGCGGTGCACCCGCGGGGGGCTTGGCAGCTCACCCACTCGCAGGGCCTGGCAGCACACCCGCACATGGGGCCTGGTGGCGCTCCCACGCACGGGGCCTGGGGGGCTCACCCGCTCGTGCAGCCTGGCAGTGCACCTACACATGGGGCCTGATGGCGCACCTGTGCGTGGGGCCTGGTGGCCCACATGCAATTTATATTTTTCTTTTTTTAAATTTTTACTGGGAGGTCCCTCCATATGGGAGATGGAAGCCCTACCATTTGAGCCACATCTGTCCCCCTGCTGAATCTCTTAAGGTTGACCAAAGATAGCTAGAGTTACAGTCTTTTACCCTACAGGATGGTCATATAATAAATCAGGCTTAGTTTATCACCAACATTCTAAAAACCAGAGCTAGGGAGAAAAATTAGGTCTGGGGAAACATGCATGGTTTCTAATATAGCGAATGTTTAGCCTACCCTGATTATCACAAAATCAAGACAGTGAGAATATTCACAGAAGCCAATTGATTTTTGAGAAGGCTGTGCTGTTCTCTCAATTGGGAAAGAATAGTCTCTTCAACAAATGGTGCTGGAAGAACTGGATATCTATATGCAAAAGAATGAAGGAGGACACCTATCTCACATCATATAAAAAATGAACTCAAAAGGGACCAAATACTTAAATATAAGAATGAGGACTATAAAACTCCTAGAAAAAAATGTAGGGAAGCATCTTCAGGATTGTATTTTATGCAACAGTTTCTTAGACTTTACACCCAAAGCACAAGCAACAAAAGAAAAAAATAGATAAATGGGACCTCATCAAAATTAAAAACTTTTGTGCATCAAAGGATTTTATCATGAAAATGAAAAGACAACCTACTCAATGGAAGAAAATATTTGGAAACCATCTTTCCAATAAGAGTTTAATATCCAGAATGTATAAAGAAATCCTACAACTCAGCAATAGACAGACTACCCAATTAAAAATGGGCAAAAGACTTGAATTGATATTTCTCCAAAGAGTATATACAAATGGCTAAAACATACATGAAAACATGCTCTACATTATTTGTTATTAGGGAAGTGCAAGTCAAAACCACAATGAAATATCATTTTACATCCACTAGAATGGCTACTATTAAAAAACAACAACAGAAAATTACAAGTGTTGGAGAGGATGTGGAGAAATGGGAACAACCATGGATCGCTATTAATGTAAAATGGTACAGCTGCTGGGGAAGATAGTTTGGCAGTTCCTCAAAAAGTTAAGTATAGAACTGCCATATGATCTGACAATCATACTATTAGGTTTATATCCAAAGAATTGAAAGCAGGGAATCAAATAGATATTTGCTTACCCATGTTCATAGCAGCTTTATTCACAATTGGCAAAAGAGGGAAGCAACCCAAGTGTCCATCCATTGATGAATGGATAAACAAAATGTGGCATATACATGTAATGGAATATTATTCAGCATTAAAAAGGAATGAGGTTCAGATTCATACAACAACATGGATGAACCTTTAAGACATCATATTGGATGAAATAAGCCAGATACAAAAGGACATATTGTATGATATCACTGATATGAAATAATTAGAGTAAGGAAACTCATAGAGTCAGAATCGAATATAGGTTAACAAGGGCTGGGGTGGGGGTAGGGAATGGGGAGTTAGTGCTTAAATTGTACAGAATTTTTATTTGGGTTAATGTAAAAATGGATAAAAGTGAATAAATAAATAAATTTTTAAAAACAAACAAAAAGGATTGTACAACACAGTGAACCCTATTGTTAATGATGGACTATAGTTGATAGTACAATTATAAATATGCTCTTTCATGAATTATAACATAGGTGACACACTAAAGCAAGTGTTAATAAAAGGGTTGTATATGAGAATACTCTATTTTATATATTTCTGTTAACCTACAACATCTTCAAAAAATTAATAAAAGATTATAGGACAGTTGCTAAAATAATGCAAACTCTGTACAGAGAAATGCAACCTATCCCTATCTCCCCAGATACCCAGGTTTACCAATTTTAACATTTTGCTACATTTGCCATATTATTCTATCTATTCACCCATCAATCTATAATCCATGTATCAATCTATCAATGCATTTTTGAACACTTGCGTGTAGGTTGTATACAATCATACTCCTTGAACACTTAAGACTGCCATGTACTTTTTCTAAGAACAAGGATATTCACCTATGTATCCACCTTAAGTGCAGTGATCAAGTAAAAAAATTTAACTTTGATATAAAATTTGTAGTCTATATTCCAATTTTTTTTCTTATGTTCAATAATGTCCTTTTGAACCTTCTCTCCTCTCTTTGTTAGACCCTGTCCAAGACCATGTATTGCCTTTAATTGTCATTGTTCCTTTAGTTGCATTTTTTTTTTTAATTGTGGGAACATGTATGCAACATAAATTTTCCCATCTCAATCACTCCCAAGCATACCATTTAGTGGGATTAGTCACATTCAGTGTGTCGTGATACCCTCACCACCTTCAATTACTATAACTTTTCAATCTCCCCAAACAGAAATCCTTCACCTATTCTGGATTAACTCCCCTTTCCTCCTGCTCCCATCCGTGGATAACCTGTACTCTAATTTCTGTCTCTATGAGCCTGCATATTCTCTGATTTTTTGTGCATGTATGGTTACCATGAGCTTAAATTTAACATCCTATATCTGTAACAATCTTGTTTGCTTTTACACCAACTTAACTTCAATAGTATACATAAGTTATGTTCCTACACCCCTCCATACCCCCGTGTTTATGTTGTTCTTATCACAAATTACATGTTTATACATTGTGAGTCCCAAACCACTGATGTATCATTTTTTACATTTGTCTTTTATATCCTGTAGGAGTAAAATGTGGAGTTACAAACCAAAAATATAATAGTACTGTCATTTATATTAACTTTGTCATTACCCTTACCAGAGATCTTTATTACTTCATGTGGCCTTAATCTATTGCCTGTTGTCCTTTCTTTTCAACTTGCAGAACTCTATTCAGCATCTTTTTGTAGGGCTGGTCTAGTAGTGACGGACTTTCTCAGCTTTTGTTTATAAGGGGATGTTTTAATCTCTTACTAATTTTTGTAAGATAATTTCAAAAGTGTTTCAACCAATTCTTGGTTGGCATTTTTTGCTTTCAGCACTTTAAATATGTCATCCTACTGCCTTCTTGCATTCATGGTTTCTGATGAGAAATTGGTACTAAATCATATTGAGGCACCCCTGTACGTGGTATAGTGCTTCTCTTTTGTGGCTTTCAGAATTCTGTCTATATCTTTGACATTTGACAGTTTGACTATCACATGGTGTGATGTAGGTCTATTTGGGTTTATCTTGGTTGGACTTTGTTGAGTATCTTGGATTTCGTATATTCATGTCTTTCATTAGATTTGGGAAGTTTTCAGCCATTATTTTCTTAATATTCTTTCTGCCCCTTTCTCTCTTCCCCTTCTGGGATTCCCACAATGTGTATATTGGTATGCTTGATGGTGTCCCACAGATTCCTCAGGCTTGTTCACTTTTCGTTATTCATTCTTTCTGTTCCTCAGACTGGATAATTTCAATTGTCTTATCTTCAAGTTCACTGATTCTTTGTTCTGCCAGCTCCAATCTGCTCTTGAACCACTCTAGCGAATTTAACATTTTTGTTACTGTGGTCTTTAACTCTATTTGGTTCCTTTTCATAATTTCTGTCTCTCCATTGATATTTTCTTTGTGCTTATCATGTTCCTAATTTCCTATAGTCTTTGACCATGTTTTCATTTAGCTCTTTGAGCATATTTAGGACCATTTTTTACAAATCTTTGTCTGGAATGTCCCAAGTCTGGTCCTCCTCATTGATGGTTTCTCATTCTTTAATTTTGTCCTTTGCCTGGACTATCACTTCCTGTTTCTTTTCTTGAAACCTGAGCATTTTCTTATTTTTAGATGTTATCACTGGAATATAGACTCTGAGGTGTCTGTACCTTAAGCTTATATCTGGATAGTGTTATAACAGAACTTTCCTTGAATGCCAGGAACTAACTAAAAAATAAAGGAAAAAAAGACAATACCTTTCTCAGTTTTTGCACATTGACGTGTTTCGGTGTTCTCCTTCAGGGCTTATCTATACATTGGGTTTAGAGAATGGCTTCAGGCCAGATGGTAGGGGCAACCCTTATCCTTTCTATGCATGCCTCTTGTTTGGGCCTGCTCAGGTTGCCCTGGGAATTCCCCCTTTTCTATGGATATAATGTCCCCTCTTCCAGAGGATAATGGTTTCCTCAAGGTCCTCAGCTCTGTACTGTACATCTTACAGTCAGTTATCCCTGCCCTAGATAGCCACTTGACTGCTCTCCCACAGTGTTCTGAAGGAGAGTTCTGTGAACTGCCCTCTTCGTGCAAGGAAAGTTCTGGGACAGATTGGGGCAGACACACATGCTCCCAGTATGTGCATGAGGCTTACTCTGCTCCTTCCTGAACTTGGAGTAAGTCCAGCTCTATGCCCAGCTGGTGAGGGGGAGAGGAGGTATAGGGGAGAGACCAGCCAGAGCTCTACATGATCCTATCACTTTCAAAATTCAGGTTTTTCAGTGTTACTGCAGCCCTTTAACTGTTTTCTGGAATTTTAAGAAAGATGTTTCTGTCACTTCTTGCTGGTTGTTCAAATCTTCTGTGGGGTGACGGAGCCCTGAAGCATCTCATTCTGCCATCTTGATTGAGGCCCTGTTTATTTTGCAAAGCATTTTATTACAATCTCTTTATACAAAAGATAGAAATCCTTTTTTTAGCCAAATGTTTTGATTAATGATCTTTCATAGCAATCATAAAAAGATTAATTATTTTCAGGAGTGCAATTCTGTGACAAACTATCCCAGTTATGATACAACAAAACAGAGGTTGAATATTAGTTTATATAAGTTGAAGAATCAGTAGTTAATGTTGCTCATATCTTGAAATATTGGACTTTTCCATACCAAAATGACACACAGTTTATTTATTACCTATTTAATTTTTAAATATACAATTTCTAAATCATTTTGTTTTAGAGTGGTGTTGAATTGTGATAAGCTATTTCCCTCTCTCTGCTTATCTTATTGTCATGCATCCATAGGATAGATGACTTATTGGAACAAGGGATGAAATTGTGACTAGAACAAGGCTGAAAGACCCTTTTGGGGATTGAATCCTCGACCTCAGCCCCTTGCACTAATAAACTAAGGCAATAACCACTGTGCCTATTGCAGTGTTGTATAGTTTGGCAATTTCTTTTCAATAAGTCCGTTATGTTACTGTGTCACTGTTTTAATAGTTTAGCAAACATTGAGCATCTATACATGAAGGCAATGTGATAGGTAGATATTGGGTGTACAGAGGTAAAAGCAGACTCTTTGTTCTTGTCCTTGGAAGAAACTGTCAGGACTAGATGATTATCTGTAGCTAGTAAGTAATTTCTAAATTCCCCAGTTGTGAATCAAAATAAATGACTTCATGTATTCATATCATATTTTTTTTTAAAAAGGTTTCAATGCATATCCATAGACAAAAGAGTCAAACCATCCCTGGGAATGACATACCTTGTCAACTTTTCACCGTTTCTTCTGTTGGTGAGCTGTAACATGTGTGCAGCAAAGAAATGGTGCATTTGGCAGAATAGGAACTTGTTTAGCTTCAGGGAATCTTGCTTCCTCTTAAAATAGCATTATTAGCACCTCTCCCTTATCCTTGACCTGATTTGGGCACTTGATAAGGCATTTGGGTCAGTTAGATGTGAGTGGACAAAATTCTATGATAAAGTATATTAATGAAATTAATTTGGGAAAGACCAATGGCTTGGCCAAGTGAAGCAATTCTCTCATTCAGATGCTCTAAAAGGAAGATTTAGGTTAAGTGTGAGTTCAAGGGTTACATTTCCTTTTTCCTCAATAACAACTATTTTCTATTTAATTTAAATCAATATAGATGTCACTAGAAAGAATGGGATGTGCTTTAAAAAAAGAAGCACATGAAAATGAGAAGCAACATTTTGAATTTTATAAATTAATATAAAATTACTCACATTCAAAATGTGACTTTATGGAATGATATTTCTGACCAATAGTAGATATTTTCTTTTCTACTTTTTCTTCTTCTAGTTTTAAAAAAATAATTTCCACCATATAGAAACATTTAATATTCTGAGCTACATTTGAACAGCTTAACATTAGCATTTGAAGATGAACTAGAAAAGTATTTAAGTTTACTGAACAGATGGGCAAAGATGATTCTTTAAAATAGAACGACTTTATTTGAGAAGGATAAGGTTCAGAAGTGAAAGTAAAGTGTAGTTTCCAATTCTGAAATTAGCATTTGTGACTCACAACATATCTGAATAGTAAAAAGAAGAGTCATTTTTTGTATTCAGTGGTTAAAATTATTGAAATTACTTTTGAGTATGGACAAAAGAAATCTGTAATTTTTCCTTTGTTGTCCATCAAATGCAGCTTGAAATACACCTTACCCTAATTTAATTAGTTTATTTTTATTTAAGAAAATGACCAATCCTATAGCTTATATTCAATAATGAAGCAAAGTAGTCTAAAAGGGGAAGCGGGTGTGGCTTAATGGATAGAGACCCCGTTTACCATATGGGAGGCCCGGGTTGGCTTCCAGGCGCCTCCTTGTCAGGGAAGGCCGGCTGGCGCGGCACCGTGGGCTGATGCGGCAAGAACTCACAGCAAGGGGGAGATAAGCAGGCACAGAGAAGACACGCAGCGAATGGACACAGCAACACAAGCGGCAAGGGGGGGATAAATAAATAAAAAATAAATAAAATCTTTAAAAAAATAAAAACAGCAAAGTAGTCTAAAGGTACAATATTAATAGCTTGCATTTGCATAGCTTTTTAGCAACTTTTACAAAATTTATTTTTCTTTCTATTTTCAAAGTACTATGTGCTTATTAAACAATATTTGGAAAATACAAAATAATATAAAGAAAAATACTAATTATCATTCTACTCCTAAAGAACCTTTATTAGCATCATCATCATTTTGTTAGTTGTCCTGGGAGAGTCTGAAGAACTGGAGAGTAGGTGTTGGCTGCAACTCTGCTGAGATTCAGGGCTCAACCAGCATATGAACAGACCAAAGATTTAAGTTTCTGGGACATATATTTAATGGGTATAGTGCTAATTATAGGTTCAAATAAATGGGGTAGAAGAATCATGAGTAGGGAAATTATAAATAAGTCTAACTCTGTTATATTGGGGACATAGATTATCATATATTCCAAAATAAATCCTGCCAATGGGGTGCTGATTTCACGAGATTGAGTGCCTTCCTTTAGTGTCCAGACATCTCTAGAGCCCTCTGAAGCATTCCTGTTTGAGACTTTGTTTTCTATTGCAGTTAGTGAGATCTGCCTGAGACCTGCATAAGCGTAACCTCTGAAATGACCTCCTGACTCACTTTGAAATCTCTGAGCTGTAAAACCTCTCTTGTATTTAATGTTTTCCTCTTTTGGACAAGGTGTTTTTCCAAATGCTTCACTGGTTAGCACTTAGTAATAATACCTTGGTGCCAGGGAAGCTCATCCTCAGGAGTCATGTCCCATTTTGGGGGGAAGGTAGTGAGTTTATTTGCTGAGTAAAACAACTATTTTTGCATTAAAAAAACATATTTATCCTCTGACAGTCTTCTTAGGCTCTCTCAGAAGAACTGACAAAAATATTGTTTCATTCTATCCTGTTGTTGGCTTTTAGTAAAACACAAAACATTGGTTTGTAGCACTACCTTTCTTTAAAATAAACATCCCAACTTAGTGTACATTGTGTTTATTAATTAACTCCTAATCATGGTGCTAAAACACTGCTTTTGTTTTGGGTAGTGGATGACCAAACTTATATATTTTGAACCACAGAATGACTTTTCTTGAGACAACTGAAAGGCAGACAATTACTAGTAGAATGTATGCTTCCAGGAGCTAACGGCCTAACAAGCACTGTCAGGCAGCCCTGCATTTCAGCTGTTCGTTTCGCTGAAGGCAGGTAATTTATGCTACATCCCACAGCACAGAGCAAGCACATAAAACCAGAGAGGAATGTTAATAGAAAAATATTGCAAATTCTTAAAGTGAAAGGAGTTTTATATTTAACTGATTAAATCAGGTTGCAATATTATCAGCTCATATTAAAATGAATGAAATGTGGATAATGATAAATGAGAGAACTTTGTAAGAGTGAGCAAATATATCTGACATAACATAGGGCACTGTATGGCTTATAGTAGGTATTCAGAAAATGTTTATTGAATGAATAAATGAATGAATATATTTAAATTTTCTGTCATACTTAGTATACATATTCATTTTGTTACCCCTGAATATTACTGAGCTGGCAAACTTTTAAAACATGTTGAATGAATTATTGTAATGCTGATAAGCCTTTAAGCAAATGTGTTTTGTTTGATTTTTACTTGAATTTTTGAGACATTTGCCTTACTGCTTTTATGTTTATGACATAATTATAAAATAAAATACATAAATATGGGCAGAATTTTAATTATAGCTCTCAGAGACAATATGAATTTTTCAGTTATCCCAGATGGATTTCCCCCTAGGTTTAGTTAAAGCACAATGATGAGAGTTAGATCCTGTGGTGAACCAATCTAAAACTGGTCAGATACTCTGGGTAAATTGCTTCTTCCTAGGAAAGGTTGGTAAATTTTCTTAAAAGAGACAGTTACTTCTGATATGAGAAAGAACTGATTCCCGACAGATACTATATTTTTCTTTCCCCACTCACAGTGGTGTGCTTTAAATTTAATTAACAAACAGCCCTCATTTTTTTTTTTTTTTTGCAGTGAAGAAAACAATAATAGCTATCAATTATTAAGTACTTTCCCCTGTGCCAGAGACTGTGCTTCTCATGCATTAGCTCACCTACACACCAACCACATGAAGTAGATACTATTATCATCCTCATTTTACAAACGTGGAAACAGAGACACAAAGCACTTGAATGACTTGCCCAATGTCACAGAACTAGTGAGAAGTGGAGCTGGAATCCAAACTCAGCTCTGACTGATTCTAGGCATTTAGTCACTGTCACTACTGCCTTTCTATACATATGTTCAAAGTGTTATCTATAATAGTTCATAAAACAGAAGCATTTGAAATTTTTCTCAGTTGCCAGTTAACATGTGAGGTCTGTGCTTATGTTTGTTGCTATAGGAAATTTTACACCTTTTCCCCCTTAGGAACTGAGGTAAGCTAGTAAACTTGCCTTTTGAATCAATACTAGTAACAGCCAACATTTATTGAATTCTTATTATGTGCCTGACACTTTCTAACTGCCTTACAAACATTATCTTATTTAATCATTACAACATCCTTGAGGTAGGTACTATAAATAGCCCCCATTTTACAGATCAGGAAACTTTCCTTAGCAAAGTTAAGCAACTTGCCCCAAATCACACATGTTAAGTACGTAAGTAGTAGAGTCGGGACTTGAACCCAGATTGACTGAGTTGGCTTATACTTTCTTAACTGCCTAAATCATCTCCAACAGAGTTGTTGGGTGTGTTTGCAAGCAGGTTCAGACACCACTCCCCCTCCCTTTTGATGCATGCCTCCTGCTGACATTCCCAGCCTACCAAGTGAGAAGGCTGCAAGAGTCAGACTCCCATAGAACTTTGCTCTGAGCTTTATCAGGCCTCCACATGTTGGAATGTTCTATATAGATTTTTTGTTTTTTCATGGCTAGAACATTGACAGGCTTCAAGATTCCCCTGAGGGAGGACAAACTTTTTCTGACATGTGAGCCACTCTGATTACAGATGGAGGGTGTGGATTGTATCTGTCTTGGGGCTGCTTCTCTCTCTCTCTCTCACTCACTCACTTAGCAGCTGAAATGCCGCGAGCATTTGCCTGCTTCTTTTCGTCTTCCCACATTTCCCATAGGTTTTTGTTTTTAAGGTAAAACATAGATCTTTCTGTTTCATGTTGTACCAGCTGTCTAGTTTGCCCCCTCTTCACCTCCTATCACCAACTGGAGCAAATGGAGAGGAGTACATTTGCTAGAACGGAAGTGACCATTAGGGCCTACCCCTGTTGGCTCAGTGGGTGCCCTCTGTAGGAGGGAAGGTGTGAGGTTTTGCAATATTTCTACTATCCTTAGGAGGTCTTTTAATGACTGGGAACCTAGGGGTGTTTTCTATCAGACCTTCTTTTTTTATTTTTTTCACCTAGGTTTGCTCTTACATTTCACTTCTAAATCAGATAACAACAATGACTGATCCTGTGATGGAACTTTATGGTTTAAATAGGAATTTTACATTCATTCTCTTATTTAACCCTTAAAACCACCTGATATTGTTATTATTCACATACTGAGAAATGAGAAAACTGGCTGGGAGAGGTTAATTTATTTGCCCAGGATCATAAAGTCCCAGATCTCCTGCCAGGGAATACCCAGTCCTTTCTACTACATATGATGCTACAGTAGCTTTTAAGTAGCATGATCATCAAGTTGAGTGACACCCTGAGAGGTGTTCCATGCCCTGTGAACTCTTTGTAGTAAAGCAGAGAGCATTTTGGAATGTGGAGGTCAGCACAGTGCCCAGGCTTTAAAAGGTGTTCAAGAAATTGTTGAACTGATCTGGTCACACATTGTCACTAACTGCAATATGCAGTTCAGCCCTAGGCAATCCATTTAACTTCATTGCTCTATATTCTTTATCCGTAATAATAATGTCTGATGGTCTCAGAGGGTTGTTGTGAGGAGCAAATGAAATGACATATAGTTTTAGAAAGTGATATAAAAAAATGTTAGGAATTATCTTTATGCCATTGTTTTTAATCTGAATTTCCCTGGCAAACACCACACTTTCTATTTCCTTTATGAAACCTTTTTTGGGGTGATCTTGTCTCAGAAACTATAGAAGTATTTTAGTGACTAATTACATGCATTTATTAAAAAAAAAAAGAGGAAGAAAAGGGGGGAAAAAGAACATAGGTTAATGAGAAGAGTAAGGATTGGGCCAGAGAGACAGCAGCACTTTTAAAGAAAGACAAAGAGCAGAGTAGTTGAATAGCAAGTGAAATAGCAAACATTTACAGTGTTTGTACTGTGAGCCAGGTGCTGTTCTAACTGCTTTATGTGTATTAACTCAACTAATCCTCACAGTGATTTTTGAGGTCCTTATTATCCTCGCTGTTCAGATGAGGAAACAAGGCACAGTGAGATAACAATATAAAAATTTTTATGAATATATTTTATTTCGAGTTTTGAGTATTTAATAACTTGGTTTTTAACTTTCTATTTTGAAAAAAATTCAAACTTATAGGACAGTTCAAAAACAATACAGGGAAGCGGGTGTGGCTCAGTGGATAGAGCCCCCGTTTACCATATGGGAGGCCCGGGTTCGCGTCCCGAGGCCTCCTTGTGAGGGCACGCCGGCCTGAGCGGTGCGGTGGGCTGATGCAGCAACCTCACGGCAGGAAGCGGGTGTGGCGTAATGGATAGCGCACCCGTTTACCATATGAGAGGCCCCGGGTTCG
>JAQZBX010097388.1:0-11697 GCA_029593785.1 Cabassous unicinctus
TTTGTTCTGCCCTTAAGAGCTTTGGAATACATCTACCACCAGAGCTACCTCCCCCAACCCACCTTTGAGGAATAGTTTTTGAAGGTTGGTGATAGTCTTTCAAATATGTTGAGAAACTATTATGTGGCTGTAAGTCACTGCAGGTCCTTTCATCATTTCTTCTGTGACATGGTTTTTAAATCACATACAATCCTGATTGCTTTCCTCTGGACGCTTTCAACATTGTCACCCTTTGTTGTTAAAAATAAATTACTCCCAATTTCCCTCCTGCAATAGAGTAGAATGAGCGTAATTGACTTTTTGATGTTTGAGAGTCTGATATGGTCTGAAAGCAATTACATTGACCTTGAATATATTCTGCTGTACTGTAAATATCATTATATAAAACATAGGAACTTAAACTAAATCGTTACCAACCCTTGGATATATCTTGAAAGATTTTTTTGAAAACATGGATTTATTATCTTATTTGTCTTTTTCTCTTGATAGTGGATTATACATTATAAAGGTAACAAGCATCAAAAACAAAACATGATTAATTGTGAAATTCATCATGCAAATAATTTGTCTTTCTTCTTCACTAAGCAGTGAATGTCCTGAGAGCAAGGATTATGTCTTACTGGTTTTAAAAAACCCCAGCACTTATCACAGTCCTAGATATATAATAGATGCCCAATAAATATTTGTTGACCAATTAATATCTTATGTACCAGAAACTAGGATCTTGTCAAATTACATGAAATCCAATATTAGTATATATTGAAGAATCAGCAAGGTAGAATTGGATCTAAATGTTATGCTAACTAGAAAAGAGCAACCTTAATATATTTGTTAACAGTATTCACAAAGAAAAATACTAGCATGTTGCATGGGAATATTTTAATTCCAAATGAAAGAAAAACCAATATGCAATAGCTCAAATTATAAGAACTTTATTATTTATTTTAGAAGTAGTCCTAGTACTATTTTAATGTCTTAATAATATCATCAATGTCCCAGGCTCTTTTTATTCTTCTGTCACCATTCTCAGCCTGTTACCTTTTTGATATTAGACTTATTGCCTTGTAGGTCACAAGATGATTGGCCTAGCTTCAGATATCAAAACTTCATCCAGAGAGAGGTACCTAGGAATGGCCAGGGCTCTGAAAGAGCCTTCTTGCATGCCTCTCTGATAGGAAAAAATATATTTTTAGGAGCCTCCCATCAAACTTCCCTTTATATTTAACTGACCAAAGGTGAGTGAGACACATAGCTTTTGCTAGGAGGTGGGCAAAGGAGTGGTGTCTTGGGAATGAATGTTGATTAGTTAAACGTTTTATGCAACAACTAGAAAACACACACATATTACAAAAAGAGGCCACAACAAGGGAAGACCTGTACAAGGTTCAGTGTTAAATTTAGGGAAACCAAATTATAAGGACCCTTTACTAGTTTACATTTTCTAGTTTTTATAAATCAAACAAGGTTGTATCTTTATCACAAAACTGTTTTATTACTATTTTTTTATTTTTTCCTCTTCTTTTCAGGAGTCCTATCCAAAGAAGAGGAATTACACTATGGAAATGGTACCATCTGCTTCTCTGGATACATTTCCTTCAGAAAATGAGAACTTTCTATGTGATCTCATGGATACAGCAGTTACAAAGAAACCTTGCTCCTTAGAAATTGCAAAGGCACCTACCTCAAGAACTGGTAATATATGTGCATGTGTATATATCTATATATATATTAACTCACAATTGGACCAGTTCAATTTTATGCCTGTATATGTGGTGATGTGTTATTAATGTTTTGAGTTCTCACTATATTGTGAAAACCAAGGACCCCAATTTAATCACAATAATCAATTTTTGCAATATGAAGTGAGTCCAGGTAAGTCAGAGTTTTTTATTTCAAGTTTTTTAACTTCCATCCAAGAACCCTCATGGGGTAGTATTGCCTTGGTGAAGACAATGAAACCTGTTAATAGTGAAAAACCTTTTAGTTCAGATATAAAGGTTTGGTTCCTTGAGGACTTCATAGTAGATTTGGTGGCAAGAGTTTTTGTTTTTATTTTTTTAAACGTATTTTCTGCATCTTACCTGTTGTTTGCAAGCTATCAAAGTACATGTAGCTACTTTGTACAGTAGTTTATGTCTTTTATGGCATTTTCAGATCCATTATTTTATTTGTTTGCATTAAGAACTAGTGAAGAAGGCAAGACAACTATTATCCTCATCTCACTGATAAAGAGATTCGAGCTGTGTCTGATTTAAAATCGGTAAGTGGTGGTGCTTGGGCTTGAACATGGTTTATGACCATCATCAGATTTGCTTCCTGCTACTTTACCACTGTCTCTAAGAAAAAATATGAGGAAGTGACATGAAAGCTAATGAGAGAGGAAAGTTTCAAGTGGGTGGCCAATGTATTCAGTGCTGCAAAGAAGTTATAAGAAAGGTTCTGAAGAGAGACTTTTTGGGGTTGACCATCCAATTACTGCTTACTTATGAAAGCTGAGTTTTAGAAGTGATGTAGTAAAAGCAGATTTCTGGAATTTAATAGTAAGGCACTGGGAAATGGGAAATAAGGAAAGGGTAGAGAATATATATTACCCTTTCAAGAAGATTAGAAGATGGTAACATGAGAAGAATGCAGGTAAAAGGGGGAAATGACTAGTTTATATTAGGATAAATGAAACTTGGTCAAGTTTAGAGGTTGGAGGAATTTGCTGTTGGAGAGCAAGATACTAAAGATAAAGAATGAAAAGAGAGAACTGAAAGGGTAAAAGTTAAGACTGAACTAGTCTAAGAAAACACATACATTGCTTCCCCAAAGCGGAGATCATGGTAACAAGTGCAGAGAATTTCTGAAATATGCATTTCCAAATGGATTCAATTTCTTGGAGTGATAAAAGCCCAAATAGAAAAGCTGGATCTTGAGAAGGGCTAAAATAATATTCAGAAAAGTCATGGTTAATAACAAGCTAGGGAATTTTATAGAGATGAGAAAATATATTTTTAGCAGTATTGAGGCTACGGTTTGTATGAATCATGAACCTGTAGAAGGAATATTTTTTAGAATGAAGTATTAGCATAATAATGAAAATAATTAAAATTTATTGAGCATTTATTATTCTCTAGATACCATTTTAAGTGTTTTCTATGCATTGTTTCATATAATTCTTACAATGCTGTGAGGTAATAATATTATTACTCATTTTACAAATGAGGAAACTGTGACACTGAAACAGTACCTTCCCAAGGTTACATGTTAATAAGGGACTTAAATGGGACTTGAACTTGGGTAGAGTTTTAGTTTGCTAGGCTACCAAAAGTAGATACCGTGAAAGGGGTTGACTTGTAACAATGGGGATTGATTAGCTTACAAGCTTACAGTTTTGAGAATGAGAACAATGTCCAAATCAAGGGATCATGAGGTGACACTTTCTTCCCGAATACTGGCTGCTAATGACCCTGGACTTCTCTGTCACATGGTAAGGCACATGGTAGCATCTACTGGTCTCCCTTCTCTTCCAGGTTTCATTGCTTTCAGCTTTTTGTTTCCATGGCTTTCTCTATCTGTCTAAATTTTATTCTCATAAAACATTTCAGTAAGAGGATTAAGAGCCACCCTGGGCCATGCCTGAACTGATGTCCTACTTACAATAGTTTTATACCCACAGGAATGGATTAGCTTTAAGAACATGATTTTCTGGGGTATATACAGTTTCAAACTACCACAGGTAGTCTAACCTGTGCTCTTAAATACTGTGTTATAGTGCTGCATTATTTTAGGGGATGAGGTGGAGTAAAAATTGGGAAGCAAGTACTGAAACCCTTATGAAATGTGGAGTTTTGACTGGAAGTCCTTATATGACAGCAATAGAATAAGAAAAGAATGTTATAATAGAATAGCATAGGATAGGATGTTATAATGGGATTAGAATGTTAAAATAGATGAGCAGCAAATTTTGGATGAAGGCAGAAGAATTGTGAGTGATCCAGAACCAGTCACAGAGAATGAAGAGAATGCCTATCCCAAACTATGGGAGTTGTTAAGAATGAAAAATCTTCCATAGGAGAGGTGATGAAAGATAGTGTATTTAGCAGGAAAGATCAGTTAAAGTAAGAAAATGGAAAGACTATAGGTGTAAAAAAATAAAAGGGCATGGGCGATGAGTCAGAGGTGGTGGAGGTAAGAATTGAACTAGGCAGGAATGAAAGAGTGGAAGGAGACAGCTATTTATTCATTAAGCAATCAAAAATTGAGTTCCTACATGTGCCCGGCACTGTTCTGAATGCTGAGGATACAGGGATGAAAAAGACATAGACCAGGTAACAAGGCTGATTAGCCTCAGATCATCCACACAGCTAAAAACAAATTAAATACTGGATAAAAATAAAGAAAAATTTATGAAAAGCATAAAAAAATGGACAGGAAGCTTGTATAAATTGAATATAATTTAAATCAGGAGCTCTTTTTTTTTGTTAATAGGTTAGTAAGAAATAATCAGGCCAAAACACTGGTGAGGCTTGGAAGACAATGGAGCAATAAATCCATTTTTGTGCTGAGGGAATTTACTGAACATGCTGAACTTGAACTTTGGTGCTCAAGGCCTTCATGGGTTTGGGTACAAAAAACCAAATATCATTCTGCCCAGAATGACAAATCTAATTAGAAATCCTTCTGTCATAAAGCTGGGACTCTAAGGCCTACTCCTTCCCCAAAGTAATCAAAGTAATTCTGCCCTAAACCCAATCCCCTGGGAACTAAAAGGAAAGTTGCTTTGTTGCAAAGTAGAACAAGAAGGAAAATTCCTGAGAAAGTTTTACCACAAATTGGCAGTTACATAGATTTGCACCCAAAATTCACATTACCAAGGTGGCCCAAAAAACTTGATTCGTGAATTTAGTTTAAAGTGATACCCTCAGGCCCCAAGGAGATATACATTCCTCTACAGAGGAATGTACTCTCTTCCTAGGCCCCAAATAATTCCTACAAATAATTTTCCAATTAAAATCAGCACTTTACAATAATTAAACTCACAAGGAAAGGAAACCTGAATGGGAATCAACAGAAACAAGAAAAAATAGAGCCATATCAGAAAAGACTTCAAATATTGAAATTATCAGATACAGATTATTTAAAAATATATATTTTGTTATAAATAAAAGATAAGTTTGAAATTATATTTAAAGAGAGGTTACTTCTAGAAATGAAAAAGAAAAATTTAAAACTCAATAGAGGTGGGGAAACAGCAGATTAGATTCAGCTGATGAAAAGTTTAGGGAGCTGAAAAAAAATAGGTCAGAAATTTTTTTTACAAATACTGCAGAGTGAAAGAGAAAATATCAAAGAGAATCTTAGAGATTTGGATGATATGCAGAGAATTTCTCACTTGTCTAATTAAAGTTCTAGAAGGAGAGGAGATAGAAAATGAGGCAGAACTAATATTTGATTTGATAATTTTCCAAAAATGTGTGGACCCTGCCTTTGAGCTTACATGGAAGCAGACAAGTAAGCTGTTCATTTTAATAGAGTATAATAAATGCTAAAATATTACTACACAAAGATTGCTTTGGAAGAGGACAGAAGGAGCATTTTAACCCCACTTGGGAACTTGAGGAAGATTTCATAAAAGAGATGATGCCTATATTGTATATCTATTGTTATTTATCAAACTACCCCAAAACTTACTGAATTAAAGTTGCATCAGCCATTTATTTTGCTCACAAACCTGAAAGTTTGGCAGAGTTCATTGGGCAAGGGTAGCTTGGCTTCACCACATGGTATGAGCTGGGGCTGCTCAACTGGGGGATAAAAGACCCACTTTCAAGATGGCCCACTTACATGGCTGGCAAATTGATGTTGGTTGTAAGCTGAGGGCTTGACTGAGGCTTTCGGCTGGGGACCTTGACTGCTTGGGTTTCCTCATGATTTATTGGCTGAGTTCTGAGGAAGAGAGCATCCCAAGGGAAACAGATGGAAGCTGTATTACTTGTTATGATCTAGCTTTGAAAGATCATCACTTGTACTGTTATCTCAAGCCTGCTCAGATTCAAGAGGAGGGAACATAGATCCTGCCTCTCGATTGAAAGAGTGTTAAAGTCACTTTGTAAGGAGAGTTATAGGATGGGAGAGATTTTTGCTGTCATTTTTTGGGAAATATAATCTGTTCATTGGGCATAACAATTCACATTAATTTCACATGCAAATTAAATCATCTCATCCTTCAAGTTTTTCAAATATCAGCCATTACAGCATGAGCTCAAAGTCAAGGATCTCATCATCTAAATCAGGATCAGGATCCTTGGTACAGTTATTATGCTACAGGACCTTGAGTACCTGTGCACTTGGCAATTATCACCGCTGCACTAAAGAGACAAATACCCATTTCCTACATGCCCAAAATCCAATGGTGGGGCAGGCATAGGAAAAACACAGTGGGTGCTCCTGTTCAAGAATAGAGCAAACAAGGATAACACAGTAGTCACTGGTCTGTTGCAATTGTGAATCTAGTTAGGCAAAAATTGCCAGTTCCTTGATAAGAAATCAGTTTAATGGCCTAGGAGCTGTACTCTGTGGCTCTTGGCTCCTCCCCCTGAGCCTTGGTTCAACCCACTATCACTTTCTTCCTTTTCCATAAAAAGTAGCCAATGTTTGAAAATGAGTGTCTTTCTCACCTGCTTTCTCTCTATAAAAGATTAGGGGTCCAAAGACCCCTTCATTTTGTAATTGTCTCTGTTCCTTCCAGTCCAAGCTGATACAATTTCTTGAAAAACTGTCATGAGCTTTTTGTTTCCATTTATAATCCAATCCAGTATACAAAAAATTTATATTTCAGATAAGCCCTTCTCTACCTTGAGACTGCTGGGTTGCAATAGAAATCCTATCATTTAACAGAGAGGATCAATGAGGCATGCCCTTAAAAACCTTGGAGAGCCTTTTGTCTGGCTTAAAGATTCTGTGAAGCACCAACTTAGATATTTCTTTGGTCTTAACAATTGATTTTATACTCCTATCTAAATTTTTTTCCCAAGTGCAATTTTTTAATTAGAGAAGTTGTAGGTTTACAGAAAAATCATGCAGCAAATACCAAGTTCCCATATAACCCCTCACACATAATTTTTCATATTATTAATATTTTCAATTGGTGAAGCAATATTATATATTTATATTATTAACTATAGTCCACAGTTTACAGTAGGGTTTACTATTGGTATTGTACAGTTCTAAGAGTTTTTAAAATTTTTTATTCTAGGAACATAAATACAACCTAAAATTTCCCCCATTTAACCATGTTCAAATATATTCAATGCTGTAAATTACACTCACAATATTGTGCTAACATAACCAACATCTAATATTAAAACTTTTCCATCTCCCCAAATGGAAAATCTCTAATGATTAAACTTTGATTCCCTATTCCCTAGCCCCTCCTAGGCCTCTGGTAACTTGTATTCTAGTTTCTGACTTTATGAATTTGCTTCTTCTAAGTATTCATATCAATGAAATCATACAATTTTTGTTTGTGTGGGGCTTATTTCACTCAACATGATGTCTTCAAGATTCATCCATGTTGTCACAGGCATCAGAACTTCATTCCATTTTACAGCTATATAATATTCCATTGTATGTATATACTACATTTTGTTTATACTTTCATCTGTTGATAGACATTTGGGTTGCTTTCGTTTTTGGCAATTGTGAATAATGCCCCTGTGAACATTGGTATGCAAATATCTGTTTGAGGTCCTGCTTTTAATTCTTTTGGATATATTCCTAGAAGTAGGATTGGCAGAGCATATGGCAATACTATACTTAACTTTCTGAGGAACTCCCAAACTGTTTTCCACAGTGGCTGCACCATTTTACATTCCCACCAGCCATAAGTGAGTGTTCTATTTCTCCACATCTTCTCCAATACTTGTTGTTTTCTGGTTTTTTGAATAGTAGCCATTCTAGTGGGTTTGAAATGTATCTCATTGTGGTTTTGATTTGCATTTCCCTAATAGCTAATGTTGTTGAACATGTTTTTTTGTGCATTTTGCTATTTGTATAACTTCTCTGGAGAATTGTCTATTCAAGTCTTTTGCCCATTTTTAATTGGGTTGTTTGTCCTTTTGTTGTTGAATTGTAAGATTTCTTTATATATTCTGGATATTCAAACCTTATTGGGTATGTGTTTTCTAAATGTTTTCTTCCATTCTGTAGCTTGTCTTTTTTTTTTTTTTTTATGAAGTCCTTTAATGCACAAAATTTTTAATTTCGATGAAATCCCATTTATCTATTTTTCTCTTTTGTGCTTTTGCTATAAAGTATAAGAAAACATTATCAAACACAAGGTCCTAAACGTGCTTCCCTATGTTTTCCTCTAAGAGTTCTATAATTTTGGCACTTGTATTTAGGTCTTTGACCCATTTTGAGTGAATTTCGTATATGATGTATGGTAGGGGTCCGCCATCATTCTTTTCATATGGATATCCAGATTAGTCAGCCCCATTTGTTAAAAAAACTATTCTTTCCCCATTGAGCAGACTTGCAATCCTTGTCAAAAATCAATTGACCATAGAGGTGACAGTTTATTTCTGAAATTCTCAATTTGATTCCATTGGTATATATGTCAGTCTTTGTGCCAGCACCATCTGCTTGGTTACAGTAGAGCTGTAATAAGTTTTAAAGTTGGGAATGGTGAGTCCTCCAACTTTGTTCTTCTTTTTCATAGTGGTTTCAGCTATTCAGGGCCCCTTAACCTTCTAATAAATTGGATGATTGGCTTTTCCATTTCTCCAGTGAAGGCTGTTGGAATTTTGATTTGGATTGCATTGAATCTGTAAATTAAATCACTTTGAGTAGAATTGATATCTTAACGATATTTGGTCTTCCAATCCATGAACACAGAATGTTCTTCCGTTTATTTTGGTCTTTGATTTCTTTTTGCAAAGTATTTTAGTTCTCCTTTAACTACCTTGGTTACATTTATTCCTAGATATTTTATTCTTTTAGTTGCCATTGTAAACGGAATTATTTTTCTTGATTTCCTCTTATGATTGTTCATTGCTAGTGTACAGAAAGGCTACTGATTTTGCATGTTGATCTTGCATCCAGCCATTTGTTGAATTCATTTATTAGCTCTAGTAGCTATGTTGTAGATTTCTCAGGATTTTCTTTATATAAGATGAAGTCATCTGCAAATATGAAAAGTTTTACTTCTTCTTTCCCAATTTGGATGCCTTTTATTTATATTTCTTGCCTAATTGCTCCAACTAGAACTTCCAATGCAATGTTGAATAACAGTTCCTGATCATAGAGAGAGAAAACTTTTAGTCTTCTCCATTGAATATGATGTTAGCTGTGGGTTTTTCATATATGCCCTCTATCTTGTTGAGGAAGATTCCTTCTAGTCCTAGTTTTGTTAGTTTTTTTTTTTTGAACAAATCAATTTTATTGATACATATTAATCAAGCATAAATACATCCTAAGTGTACAATCGATGGTATTTGGTGTAATCACATATTTGTGCATTCATCACTTCAGTCATTCTTAGAGCACTTTCATTTTATTCCAATAATAATAAACAACAAACAAACAAACAAAACTCATCACCTCTTAATAATCTCTCTATGCTTCCCCTGCCACACATAGCTGGTATTCTTTTTCCTTCTCTCTAGTATATTTGTGTTTATATTTTGTAAAAACAGTCATATATGCAATATCACCCATATTTGTATTTTAAATGAGGTTTCATTATGTTATACAGTCCTATGTTACAATTTTTAGCTTTCCTTCTTGTAATATACATGACCTTAGTCTTTCCCTTTCAACCAATGTCATACCCACATAATAGCTCTGCTAGTTACAAATACCATGATACGCTTTGACCATTTCTATTTATTTCCTAAGATTTACAAACAATCTTTTTACCAATTCTGTACAGATTAACCCTCAGCTTTCCATTCTCTACCTTCCTTCTATTTTCTAGTGACCTATATTCTAATTATTGACTCCATGAGTTTACGCAATATATTTATTTCATAGTAGTGCAATTATGCAGTATTTGTTCTTTTGTGTCTGACTTGCTTCATTCAATGTAATGTCCTCCAGATTCATCCATATTGTCATATGCTTCACAACCTCATTTCTTCGTACCGCTGCATAATATCCCATCGTGTGTATATACCACAATTTGTTAATCCATTCATCAATTGATGGACACCTGGGCTGTTTCCAACTTTTGGCAATCATGAATAATGCTGCTATGAAAATCGGTGTGCAGATGTCAGTTTGTGTCTCTCTCTCATTTCTTCTGGGTATATACTTGGTAATAGTATTGCTGGGTCACATGGCAAGTCTATATTCAAATTCCTTAGGAACTGCCAAACAGACCTCCACAGTGGTTGTGCCATTCTACATTCCCATCAACAGTGAATAAGTGTTTCTATCTCTCCACATCCTCTCCAACATTTACAGTTTTCCAACTTTTTAATAGCAGCCAGTCTAATAGGTGTGAAATGATATCTCAATGTAGTTTTGATTTGCATTTCCCTAATTGCTAGTGATGTTGTACATTTTTTCATGTGTTTCTTCACCATTTGTATTTCTCCTTTGGACAATTGTCTTTTCAATTCTTTTGCCCATTTTTTAATCAGGTAGTTTGTCTTTTTATTGTTGAGTTATATGATCTCTTTGTATATCATGGCTATTAAAATAAAACCCTTATTGAATATGTATTTTCTCCCATTGAGTTGGCTGCCTTTTCACCCTTTTGACAAAGTCCTTTGAGGTGAAAAAGTACTTTTAATTTTGAGGAGGTTCCAGTTATCTATTTGTATTTTTGTTGCTCATGCTTTAGGTATAAGGCTTAAGAAACTACTGCCTACCACAAGGTTTTGAAGATGTTTTCCTATATTTTCTTCTAGGAGTTTTATGGTTGTCTCCTTTATATTTAGGTTCTTGATCCATTTTGAATTAATTTTTGTATAAGGTGTGAGATAGGGGTCCCCTTTCTTTCTTTTGGATATGAATATTTGTTGAGTAGACTGTTCTGGCCCAGCTAGGTGAGCTTAACAGCCTTGTCAAAAATCACTTGACTATAGATACGAGTTTCCATTTCTCAGTTATTGAGTCAGTTTCATTGGTCAATGTGTCTGTCTTTATGCCAGTACCATGCTGTTTTTACCACTGTAGCTAAGTAATATGCTTTAAAGTCCGGAAGTGAGAGTCCTTCAACTTCCTTCTTCCTTTTTAAGATCTTTTTGGCTATTTGGGACCCTCATCCTTCCAAAAAAATGTGATAATTGGGTTTTCCATTTTTGCAAAAAAAAAAGGCTGTTGAGATTTTTATTGGGATTGTGTTGACTCCGTAAGTCAGTTTGGGTAGAATTGACATCTTAACGATATTTAGTCTTCCAATCCATGAACACGGAATGTCCTTCAGTTTCTTTTAGCAATGTTTTGTAGTTTTTTGAATACAGGTCCTTTATGTCCTTGGTTAAGTTTATTCCTAAATATTTTATATTTCCTTATTTATTCTCTTTCTATATGCCCTGCTCATTATTGAAAGTGATGTATTGAAGACTCCTACTGTTAATGTAGAACCATACATTTCTCTCTTCAAATCTTTCAAAATTTGTTTCATATTTGTAGCTCTGCTGTTAGGTGCATATATATTTTTATGTCTCCTTGTTGAACTGACCCCTTTATGAGTATATAATGATC
>JAQZBX010097389.1:0-11695 GCA_029593785.1 Cabassous unicinctus
TAGTAGTGATACTTGTCAGTGTCTTTTCACTTTGCATTGGCATAATGATGTTGAGGATCTTTTCACATGATTACTGACCATATGTATATATTCTTTGGAGAAATGTCTAATAAAGGCCATTGTCCATTCTTTAATCGAGTTGTCTTTTTGTTGTTTCATTATAAATGTTCTTTACATATTCTGGATATAAAGCCATTATCTGACATATGAGTTACAACTATTTTCTCCCATCATATAGGTTGTCTTTTTCCTTTCTTCATAACATCCTTTGCTTCACAAGTGTTATTAATTTTGATGAAGTTAAATGTATCTATCATTTCTTTGTTTGCTCATGATTTTTGTATTATATCTAATAATTCATTGCTGAATACCATTTCCTGAATATTTTCCCTTAACTTGAATTCAAAGAATTTTATAGATTTAGCTTTTATATTGCTGTCCTTGATTCATTTTGAGTTGATTTTTGTATGTGGTGTTAGTCAGATGTCTAACTTAATTCCTTTGCATAATTATAGCATTTTCTGACTTACTTTTTAATTCCTCCTTCAAGGTTATGTCAGGATTAAGAAGTTATATTTCCTACCCCTTAAGTTAGGATATTCCTGTCATTCAACCATGTTTGAGGATATTTAAGCATAGCTTGCAATAGATTCTGTTTTGGATTCCTTCTTTTCAGAATACATCATGACTAAAAGAAGCTGAAGATTAATTTTCTTTCTCTGACTTTCTCTGTCTCTGGCTGCCTCTTTCTCTTTCTCACTCTCTCTCTTTGATTTCGCATCAGTGCAAGAAAAATTCTACCTGAGTATGTCTCTATGGCAGAAGCACATATTTTTATATTCAAGATAAGAGGAACTTAAATTCTTTGTGAGCAATGAAGACTACTAGTCTGTAAATTTTGAGACCATATAGTTGCTACCTATAATAGATATGATATCTATTCTGTGATGCCTAACTCAACTTCAAATTTAGACCCAATGTATTATGATTATTTAAAGTCACTTGGTACTTTGGATAACTATAAGATTTTATGAATTTTACCAATAACAACACTTTTTTTTGTAATAATACTTTATGTTACCTAGAGCTACCTGAGGTAAGAGTTCATTCAATTGTCCATCCCAAGAGTTTGAAATAGGACTTAGAAAATTACATGCAGTTGTGCAAAACCTTTCAAACAAATAAACAGATTGATTATAATACATTGTGTCTTAAGGTGCCAGGGTTGCTATGCCAAATAACAGAGTCTGGTTGACTTACACAGCATATATACAATGTCTCCCAACTATGGAGACTATAAGTACAAAGCCAAGATGTTGTCACAAACATGTTTTCTTTCAAGTCTGTAGTTTACTAGTTGGCTTTCCAGCAATCTATATTTCTGTCTTTGTTTTCATCACATGGTTATCTCTCTCTCTCTCTCTGTCTGTCTTCTACTGATTCAGTCTAAATGTCTTGTACAGTCAAGGAATCCAGTCATGTTGTCTTAAGGTCCAACTTGATTCAGCATGACCTCATCTCATCTAATAATATCTTGAAAGATTCCATTTACAAATGAATTTACATCCATAGTACTGGGGTTTCAACAAGTCTTTGTGGGAGGGCATGATTCAATCAATAACATATCCTAAATCAATTTGTGTCATCTTGGGGTGGTGGTTGTTTTTCATTCCACTTACAGTGAAATTTTTAAAATTACATTTTCTCCATGTAGAGTATGAAGATTTGGCATTTAAACAAATGTGAATTTCTATGATTTTACTGTAATTCTTTGCAAGTATAAATCTTGAGGTATGGATACATTCATTGATGTAAATTCTCACTGTACTGTGATATCCATAAAGTGAAATCAGGATTCTATTCATTAGTATTTCTCACCAAATAGTGCTCAGTTGTCATTCAATAGGTTAATATTGAATAAAAGCATATAGAGATAAGCAGAATATATTCCCTTCTTGCCTTCTTCATATTTTGCTTGCTTTCTTGTTATTCAGATTTAAAAAGTCCATGTGGGTTTAATGAAGATATGGAGCTGGATGGCATTGTGACTTGCTCCATGAAGGAGGTGTCCATGGAAATTTCACAACAGTTAAACTATTTGCAGAGATGAAGAAACTTTCCTGACATCCCCAAAAGGAATAGATTGCCTGTCTAACAAGGATATGGAGTTGCAAGATGAAAATATATAGCAGTGGGTATCTCTACATTATAAAAAAGCAAATTGTATTTTGAAGGACTAATGTTCTTCTTAATGTGTAATAAAAGCTGAAGAAATGCAATGGAAACATAACAAAATGCTTTTATGATACAAGGATCTCAGAGCATGAATTCTTGCCAATCCAAATGAGATTATGACTCTTGAATAAGATATTACATTTTTTATCACACAAAATTTTTATGGTATTAGATATGGTTATTTTATACTTAGGCTACTCAAACATCTGAGTTCATTTCTCTTGGCTGAAGCTAGATTATTTCTCTTGTTTATGGCTTCAATCTCTACTTTAACATACAGTTTAACTGATTGCTGAGTCTGTGACTCTTGGGCGTGTATGTTTGACAAGGAAGCAAACAATTTATTGGGGAAAACATAATCTATTCATTAAATGGTACAGGAACAACTAGATATTCAAATGCAAAATAATGAATTTCTGCTTCACACCATAGACAAAAATTAACTCAAAATGGATCAAAGCCCTAAATTTGAGTTAAATTATTAAAATATTTGAAGAAAACATTGGAATAAATATTTGTGGCTTTGGGTTAGGCAATGCTTTCATAAATATGACAGGTAAGACACAAGTATCAATAGAAAACATAGTTTAATTTTTGGAAACAAAATTTGCAGAATGAGAGAATCATAGATGTGAGTGAAATATTTACAAGAATTAAAATGAGATAAAATATGTACAAATAATATATCTGATAAGATAATTACAATCAGAATACAAAAATGCTCTTACATCAATAATATAATTTTTAAAAATTAATTAAAATGGGTTAATATGCATTTCTTAAAAAAAAGCATACACATGAAATGATATGCACATGAAAAGATTATCACCCTCATTAGGTTTTAGGGAAATGCAAATCACAGCCCTCATGAAATAACACTTAACACCCAGTGGAGTAGCTTAAGTACAAAAGATAAAAAAATAACAAGTGTTAAAACAAATGTGGAGTAATTGAAAGGATCCTATATTCCAGATAGGAATATAAAATGGTGCAGCTTCTGTGGAAAATATTGAGCAGTTTCTAAAAAGTTAAACACATATTTATTATATTACATATTAATCTCCTTTCTATGTATAAACCCAAGAAAAGTGAAAACATATATCCACACACATTATACACAAAATTTCATTGCAGTATTATACATGATAGCCAAAAAATGGGAAATAACTCAGATGTACATCCATTCATGAATCGATAATCAAAAGGTTATATCCATACAATTGAATATTATTCAGCAATAAATAGGAATGAAGTAATGACACATGGTACAACATGTATGAACTTTGAAAATATACTAAATGATAAAAATCAATCATCAAAGGCCTCTAATTTAGAATTCCATGCATTTAAAATGTCCAGAATAGGTCAATCATAGAGTTAGAAAGTTGGATAGTGGTTAGCAGGGGCTAATGCAAACATAACAGAAAAGTGACTGCTAATAGAAATACAGTTTATTTCAGGGTGATGAAAATATTTGGGAATTAGATAGTGCTTATGATTGCATAACCTGAATCTAATAAAGACCACTGAATTGCACACTTTAAAAGTTTGAATTTTATGGTATGTGAAATATATTTCAGTAAAAATTTATAGGGATTCTTATTGACATATTGCCATAGCTGTGCAGTGGCAAAGATGGTGTTGCAAGAATTTACCTTGGATCATTTTTTTGTAGCTGCAAAAACCTGAAACCAATTAAATAATATAATTATATATATTATGATATATTAAACATGGAATATTTAATATTTTCTAAAGTATGAACTAGATTTATGCATCCTATGTGAAAAATAATACAGTCATGTTATTATTGTTTCAAAATATTTTTCCACTGATTATATTGCCTGCATCAGGTTTACAATGACTTTAATTGTTTGACAGGTTTCCTATAATGGGTCATATCTTCCTAATTCATTTCATGTTGGGTAATTTTTTATTGGATTGTGAATTTTATGATTTTAAATTAGGTATATAAATATTCTTTTTCTGTTCTGTTTGTTTTTTTTTTCTTTTGTTTGTTTTTTGTTTCTTCATGCATTTACTATTTTTACTATATTTTTCTATTTTTTAAAGATACTTAGATTAAATAAATGTTACAAAAATTATAGGGATTCCTATATGCCCTGCTCCCTACACCTCCAGCACCCTCCCACATAAACAACATCCTTCATTAGTGTGGCATATTCATTGCAATTGATAAACACATCCTGGGGCATTGCCATTGAGCATGGACCAAAGTTCACATTGTAGTGTACACTGTTTCCCACAAAATTCTGCGGGCTATGGGAAGATATATAATGGATTATATCTGTCATTGCAATGCCATTCAGGATGATTCCTAAGTCCCAAAAGAGCCCCCACATTATACCTATTTTTCCCTCCCCCTGCCCCAAAAGCCTCCAGTGGCCACTGTCTCCACATCAATAATGTAATTTCTTCCATAGCTAGAATAGGAAGTTTAGAGTAGAATACCAATAAGTACACTTCAGTCCATAGTTTATTCCCCAATTCCGAGGATTCTGGGATGGTGATGTCCACACCACCTGTAATTGAGAGGGGATTTCAATCTCATACAATTGATGGATTGGACTCTCTTGCTTGCAGTTGTGGGCGCTCTCATTTCCTTGGTATGGTGATTGTAAATCCTCACCTCCTTATTAGTTGTCCTGGGTGAGTCCAATGAACTGGAGAGTAGGTTTTGCAACTTCACTACAGCTCAGGGCCCAGCTTACACATGGACAGCCCAAAGATTCGAGTCTCTTGAATGTTCACCTACCCACTCCAGCACAAGGTAAAGGTTCAAATACAAGGCACAGATGAGCCATGTGTAGGGAAGCCATAACAGAGTCCAACTCTGTTACTCTCAGGAGCACAAACTTCAAAATAGGGCACACTGGCAAGGCACCAAACTCTAGAGATGTCTGCCTTGACCATAGGACGTTGGTGTCTCCAGAGCTCTTATGAGCCCCACTACTTGAGGTAGTATCCACTTTGGCAGCCCATGAGTTTCTGCTGAAATGTGCATAAGTGTTACCTCTGGGATGACCTCCCAACACTCTTTGAAGTCTCTTACCCATATAAACTCATTTGCCTTTACTTTTTCTCCCTTTTATTCAAGATCTTTTTCCAGTTGCATTGGTAGTTGGGGCTTGGTAGTAATCCCTCAGTGCCAGGGAGGCTTATCCCTAGGAGTCATGTCCCATGCTGGTGGGAAGGTAATGCATGTATACGCTGAGTTTGGCTTAGAGAGAGGCATCATTTGAGCAACAAGGAGGCTCTCTGAAGGTAAAAATTAGGCAACCCACAACACTATACCAAGTTTCAATTTCAAGAGCAAAGGCTCAAAAGAATAGTTGTCAATATCAAGGGAGCATCATTGGACTATCCTCCTTCACCAGTCAGTTACCCTGCACTTTGGGAACAGTTGTTGTTCCATTAGAGAACATGAATGAGCTCTCCAGGATGGGAATTCAATATTCCCTCAGTTATTGTGTGAATCTCCACCCACTGTGACAATGCCCCATGAACATATGAACACATTTATGTACCTTATATTTATGTTCAGGTGGGCTTCTTCCCACGTATCCCTCATCACTGACACCCCACTCCAATGGTCCTCCCCTGCCACAGTTGTAACACTTCTATAATTGATGTAAAGCTTCTTCAAAAATGAAGCCAATAAAATAGCCAAATACAATTAATAGGAAAATTATATAATAACGGTAGGTTTAAATATAAGGAATAAAATACATAAAAATTTCAAGAAAACTGAAACAAATTTTTAAAATTGGGGTTTTAAAAATACTGAAAAATATTTTTTTAATTTTTTGACATTTTGCCTTTTATCACTGTAATATCTGTATTCTTGTATGTACAGTGACTTTTTTTGCAATTATTCTCCAGTATCTTATTTTTTTTTTCATTTTGTTTTCTAAGAAGTTTTAGGTCACAGTAAAGTCACATACAGACTACAGTGAATTTCCATATACCCAACATCCTCCCAATTTTCCCCCTTCCCATATTGATACCTTTTTATATGTGGATGGTACATTGTTACAGCTGATATACAAATAGTGAAACATAGCTACTAACCATTGTCAATGGTTTACATTATGGTTTACATTTTAGAAAATACATTTTATAAATTTTGATGATATTTAACATGGTCTGCGTCTATCATAGAAACTGGATGGCTTATCATGTAACACTTCCACTGCCCACTAAATACCCCCAGTTTGATCAATTCTATTCCTCCCTTCCCCTCCCCGTGAGGCTCATGGTAACCACCCGGCTTCACTACTTGGTAACAAGATTCACAGCTACTTGCAACAATACTGAGGTCTTGACACACTTGTTTGTCCTTCCCTATTAGGAACCACCCATGCTCTTGAAAGACTCCTGCCCCTCTGTTTGAGAACATATCAGTCCTCCCCATGATATGAGTCTAGCTCCTTCCCACTCATTGTGTGGGTCTCCACCCACTGATACAACACATTATGTCAAAAAAGATCACTATTACACTCCCTAGAAGCCTTCCCCAGGTATGCCCTGTCCCAAATTCCACCCCATCCAACATCCTAAACCAGTAACCCTTCCTTGTCTTATTGCCATAACAGTGTTCCCAAATTTGTACTTTTAACTACATACCTGCCAATCCCCAGTGTTCAACTGGTCCCTCCCCCAACCCTCCCCTGGTTCCATGGAATGTCCAACCCACCTTCCCCACTCTACTCACCTGTCAAACCTGCACCACCCAACCCAATAGTATCACTATCTTCCTGTCATATCCCTTCTATCCCAACTACACACTTCCAACTTATCATAGATTACACCGGTATGGGCATTGGCTCACAACCTTCTTCTCCTTTTCTATTTCCTGTAAACTTATCTTTCAGCAAATGGAGCAGACTCAAAGAGCTATTATCTTGAAGATAGGTTTATAAATACTCTTGACCTTTGTTATAGGTCTTAGCTATATTACTTAGAAGCAGTTTGGTTCTTTTGGGACTTGCTTTAAAGATATTTAAATTTGGGTAGGAGCAGTGGTCATCAGTCTAGAGTTATTTTCTCCCCACTCTCAAGGCAATACACTACTGGGTACTGTAACCAATACCCCAAAGGTCTTGATATTTTCTAGTCTGACTCTTAGGAACAATTCCTGGACATATGCAAATGTCAGTCATTGATTATTACTTTTGACATTTTTAGTGTTTCAGTCCCTACCCTTGGGGAGTTTCCTTACACTAATATACAGAGCAATAACCACCTAGGTTCTTGAGAGGGAGCCTCTGTTGACCTCCAGAATTTAATCTCTGTGCAGCTGTTTATACACTGATACTCTGCCAGGTGACGTCTCAATTTCTTGACCTCTCTATACTCTGGGATTATTTCCTCATCTCAGTGAACCTGACAACTTCTGCCTGGGGTCCGCAACCTAAGCCATGGACTTGATGGTTTATTAAGGCAGAAACTGGAGCAAGGAAAGGGATCACCTCATTTGCTTCTCTTCTCCCAGGATTACTGTCTTCAATTGCTTCTTTTCCAGTGTTATGAGAAATACAGTTTAACATATTTGAACCATATAGTTTCAAGAGTATAAATCTATTCCTTATTATTTTATCTTTGACAGATAGATACTATTTCAAACTCAATTCTAATGAAATATAAATGTTATGATTAACTGGTATTATACTTTTGTTATTTGTCATTGAGAAATATCAGTTGTGGGCAGTTAGTATATTCCATATATTCATATTTGGTTTTATGATTGTCAAACCCATAATATGAAGAAATATAACTTGCTAAGTAGAAATGCTTTTAAATGTTATAGATAAAAAATGTAGAAGTTATAAAGAATGCATATCAAAAGTAATATGACATAAAGTATTGCGGGAACATGGCACATGTATTAGGCATATAAGTCTTAGCTCTCACTAAAAGAACAAAGAAAAAGCCAAGGCTGACTTGGGGACATGCTTTGGGGCACAGAAAACCAGGAAACTGCTTACCAACTCCTGGGAGAGTGAAAGCCAGATACATGAAGAAGCCAAAACAAGTAAACATGAGTTGTTAAACCTCCTGGATGCCAGGAATGTCTTCCCTCCTCCAAGCCCAAGATATTAAGTGAGAGTAAAACTCCTGGTGAATTGTATCTACCTGAGAGTAAAGGAGATACCTAACTACACGGGAAGGTCCTGTGAGTCATCTAGGAGGGTACTTGACAGAGGGATCCCAGAAATTATCATGGATTGCTTAACTCAGTGGCTTGAAGGGGCACACATACCTGGCCCTCAGGGTGGACAGACTAGGTGGACACCTTAGCTCCCTTCTCCAAAATGGAGTGTGATGGCAGATTCCTTGCAAGGAAGAGGGTTCTGGAAGAGTGGAGAGTGACTTTTTGTGGCTATTTTAGCCAGTTGAGCCTCCCTTGAATATCAGAAGGGACCATGACTGAACAGGGAGAGGGGAGGGGGATTACATCAGGCTGGCAGTCATGCCCAGCCACGTAGGTAAAGAGAGAAATTATATCAGTGAGGAGGCAGAGATAGGTGGCGATCAGCAACACTCCAGCTGTCTGCGGGGATCTAACCTGCCCAAGAGAAAAGGGCAGATAGCCTTCTGAAAGGCTTAATCAAATCAAGGACTCAGAATAGCTCAGTGGAAGGATTCCTGCCTAGTATACATGAGGTTCCTAGTTCAATTCCTGGCTATTCCTTGAGAAAAGATCCACTAGGTTATCAGGCATCCAGCTGAAACTTTACGACAGGGAAGATATAGACATTTTCTTTGCATTAGTTTTCCTTGGGTCTCTTATTTTAAGGAAAAAAAGGTTCCTTTTCTTTCATTTCCCTTACTTATTCAATAAAACCCAGTTCAAAACCTGTACAGGGCAGGCTGCAGTGTGAGTGATTGAGGAACACCAGCAGCAGCCTCAGATGATCTTTAGGGGGCTAAGAGAGAAGGCTGTTTTACTGTGTTTATTTATTTTTTTCTATCTCCTTTTTTTTTTTTTCATGAGTTGCTGCTGTCTTGTCTTTTGCTTGTTTTGTAACCCCTCCTTTTCTTTCTCTGCTTGTTAATTTTTTTCTTCTTTCTTTCTTTTGGTTACTGATCAATTCTACTTATGCTATAGTTTTTCACTCCATCTTTAAATCTTTTGTTTTCCATTGTTGTTCTTTCCTTCCACCTCTTATTTGGTTTCCAATTTTTCTCATTTGTATTTCTCCCTCTTTCCTTTTTTCTATGTATTCTCTTTTTCACTTTTATCTATCTCTCTTTTCTCTTTTCATTTCCCCTCTTCTCACCATTTCAACCTATCAATTCATTATATACCTTTTTTTCTCTATTTTGTTTCTTGTTTCATTGTTTCTATTCTACTTTCCTAATCTTATTCCTCTGTGCTTCTTACTCATGTTAATTTTTCAATTTCCTACATTTGTACGGTTGCTCTCCTACCATTTACTATTAACTATTGCTTTTTTGTCTTCCTATCTCTTTCCTTTTCTCTGGTCCTAATTTTTATTCTTTCAGAGGAACATAGTCTGATCTCTCTAACAAAAAATAGTTGAGTGGGGGCAAGATCCTGCACAAGTGAGCTGTTTTGGGAACCCACAGAGTAGGAAGCTTCAGGGCATTGATATGGAGGGAACTGGATGAAGAGATAAATTCCTCAAGGTGTTGCTGGCTTTATTCTTGGTTGCTGTGTTAACTTTTCCTTGATTTCCTGTTTCCTATGTATACCAATTTTGTCTATCAATGCTATCTCTTTTCCTTCTTTCAACATTCTATTTCTGCTTTCTGTTGCTGTTCTTACATTCCACCTTTCTTTACTTAGTCCTCGATTTTTCTGATTTTTATTTCTATCTTGTCTATCCTATTTTCTTTGTTTTCTAAACTTTTTTTTTGTCTTTTCTTTTCTCTTTCCCTCTATCCTCATCATTCCGGCCTTTTAATTCATTCCATATATCTTTTTCTATTTGCTTTCCCATTTCATTGTTGATACCTCACTTTTTTATTCCTATTACTCTACACTGCTTACATGAGGCAATATTAATTTTCCAAGTTATTATACAGTTCCTCTTCTAATGATTACTATTATTATTACTATTGTCCTTTTACTTTTCTTATCTCTTTTGTTTTCTCTGGCTCTAATTTTTTCCTTCAAGAGAACATAGAAAAGAGCAAGGAATTATAAGAAGAAGAATAAAGAGTCAAAGAGAAATCTTAAAAAAACACACAAAACCAGCAGCTAAACAAAACTTTAGAGTAGAGAGAGAATCTAATAAACTGAATAAACACATCAAGATAAAAAATGACAGACAGAAACAAAAAATTAAAAACCATACTAAGGAACAAGAAGATATGGCCCAGTTCAATGAACAAAATAAAAACCAGGAAGAGGTGCAGAACATTGAACAACTAATCGAAGCTGCCCAAACAAATATCATGGACCAAATTAATGAAATGAAGGAAGAGATTAAAGATATTAAGAAGATGCTGGGGGAACATAATGAAGAAATTGTAAACAAAAATAAAAAGATAATAGATATGATGGTGATGAATGCACAATCCAAGAAATCAAAAAGACACTGGGAGCACATAACAGTAGATTTTAACAGACAGGGGAAATAATTAGTGATGTGGAAGTCACAGATTGGAAGACTGGGTAAGGAAATATGACCTATCTATATGTTGTCTCCAAGGAACCCACTTTAGACCCAGGGATTCAAGGATACTGAAAGTGAATGGCTGGAAAACAGTCTTACAAGCAAACAACAACCAAAAAAGGGAAGAAGTAGCTATATTAATTTTGGACAAAATAGACTTTAAGTGCAAAATATTGTAATAGACAAAGATGGAGTCTATATATTAATGAAAGGTGTAATCTTTCAAGAGGAAAGAACAATATTAAACATGTATGCACATAATAGGGGTGCCTCGGAATACATGAGGCAAACCCTGGAAAAACAGTGAAGAAATACATGTCTCTACAATTACAGTGGGAGACTTTAATACACCATTATCACCATTAGACAGAACATCTAGACAGAGAATCAATAAAGAAAAAAAGACTCTGAATAATACATTAGAGGATCAGGATCTAATAGATATAAACAGAACACTACACCCAAATACAGTGGGATATTCATTCTTCTTGAGTGCACATGGATGATACTCCAAGGTAGACCACATGCTAGGCCACAGAAAAATTCTCAATGAATTCACAAAGATTGAGATTATACAAAGTAATTTTTCTGACCACAATGGAATGAAGCTGGAAATCAGTAAGGGCCAGAGAACCAGATTTGCTACAAAGATATGAAAGTTAAACAAAACACTCATAGACAAACAGTGGGTCAAGGAGGAAGTCTCAAAAGAAATCAGTAACTATTTTGAAACAAATGGAAATGACAACACAACATAACAAAACGTATGGGATGCAGCAAAAGCTGTACTGAGA
>JAQZBX010097390.1:0-11695 GCA_029593785.1 Cabassous unicinctus
AGAAAAAAAAAAAAAGAGCTTCACTCTAGCCACTATGAACCACTAAGCTATTGTATGCTTTCTCCTTCTCCATCCAGCTGGCTCTGTGTCCTTCAAATGCCAAAAAAGCATGTCCTTGTCCAAGGAAGCATCCTTCAGTGTTCTAGTTTAGTTGAGATATTTCTCTTCTGTATTCTGTGCCAGCATAGGTAACTGTAATCCTTGATTTATTTGTTTGCCTTCCCCTTGAGACTTTATTGCCTAAGTGCATGGACACTGGTTTATTGAACACTGTAAATCTAAATCTAGAGCTGAATACCAAGCACAGCACAGAAATTTCTATGACTTTTGTGCTTTGTTTTATTTTGTTTTACTTACTTTGTAGTGTGTTTGAGGAACTGCTCTAGGTGATGAGTAAATAATAATGAACAATGCAGACCAGGGTTCTGCTTTGAATAAATGAATGAATGGATATTGAGCAAATGAACTGGGAGTATTTACCTGGAGAAGAGAAAAATCATAGTGTGGCAATGACTAAAGTCTTCAAGGGGCTATAAGGCAAAAGAAAAAGTAATGCATTTTTATCTTGCTCTTAAATTAAGGATCATTGAGTAAAATTTACCAAGAGGCAGATTTCACTTCACTATAAAGGAAGATCTTTGAATAATTAGAATTGATCAGAAAGAGAAGAGTGCCTGCCCCAATCAAGATGGCAGAGTAAGATGCTTCAGGACTCCTTCCCCCCACAGGAGCTTTGAACAACCAGCAAAAATGGGCAGAAACATCTTTCTCAAAGTTCCAGAAAGCAACCAAAAGACTGCAGTAACAGGGTAAGCACTTAATCAAGAAAAAGGCTACTTAAAAGCAGTAGGATCTCATGGTGCTCTTGTTGGCCTTTTTCCCACCCCTTAATGGCTCAGCATGGAGCCAGCCTGTGCTCCCAGTGCAGATCCCTGGTCCTGGTTCTGGAGAGAGCAGAGTCACCCTGGTATGTTACTCTGAGAACTTGTATGTCTGACCCAATCTGTCTGATGGTGGTCTGAGGGACTAGCTGTCCCAGAACTTGCCCTGTGTGGAAAATGCAGCTCACAGAACTCTCCTACAGAGCACTGTGGGAGAGCAGTCATGTTGTTCTGCCTGAGGCAAGGAATTGGGTGCTGTAAGGCATACAACACAGCGCCCAGGATCATAAGGAAGCTCTTTCATAGAGAATAGGGAACATTTGTATCCCCTTAAATGGGTGAATTCCTAGGGCCACATACACACACCTAAGATAAGACACATGGGCTAAGAGGATCAGGGACAACCCTATTCTTTGGCCTGGAACTAGTCCCTAGACTCATTGTATGCATAAGCCCTGAAGGAGAGCATTTGCACAGGTCCATCTGAAAAGACGGGGAAAGGTGCTTTCTTTTTATCTTTCTTATTTTTTTCTTTTTGTTAGCTCCTGGAATTCAATGAAAACTCTGTCATAACACTAGCTGGATACAAGCTAAAGGAAAAGATACCTCAGAGTCTAAATTCCAGTGATAATATATTAAAATATCAAAATGTCCAGTTTGAACAAAAGGTACAAAACATACAAAGAAACAGGAAGTGATTGCCCAGGCAAAAGAGAAGAATAAGCATTAGAAACCATCAACAAGGAAGACAGTTCTGGGCTATAACAGACAAATACTTTTTTTTTCCTAAGATTTATTTTATTTATTTAGTCCCCCCCCCCACACACACACACCTTATTGTTTGCACTTGCTGTCTGCTCTCTGTGTCCATTTGCTGTGTGCTCATCTCCTCTTTAGGAGGCACCAGGAACTGAACCTGGGACCTCCCATGTAGGGGAGAGGTGCTCAATCACTTGAGCCACCTCAGCTCCCTGCTTTGGTGTGTCTCTCATTGTCTTTCCTCTTTGTGTCTCCTTGTTGTGTCATCTTGTTGCGTCAACTCGCAGTTCCTGCTCATTGCACCAGCTCACTGTCTTGCTTGTCTTCTCCTGGAGGTACTGGGAACCAAACCCGGGATCCCCCATGTGGTAGGCAGGAGCTCAATCACTTGAGCCACATCCACTTCCCCAGACAAAGACTCTTTTAAAAATGGTTCCAAAGGAGGTAAAGGAAAACTTGCATAAAGAACTAAAGGAAATTAAGAAAGTGATAGATGAATACAAAGAGACTATCAATAGTGAGCTGGAAATTAGAAAAGGAACCAAACAGAGCTAAAAACCAGAGTAACAGAAGTTAAAAATTCTCTAGAGGGGTTCACCAAAAGATTAATCCTGGAAGAAGAAAGACTCGGTGAACTTGAAGACAAGACAATTGAAATAATTCAGTCTGAGAAGCAGAAAGAAGAAAGAATGAAGAAAAGTGAACAGAGCCCAAGGAAGCTGTAGGACACAATAAACCATATCAGTATATGCTTTTTGGATCCCAGAAGGAAAAGAGAAAATATTCAAAGAAATAATGGCTGGAAATTTTCCAAATCAAATGAAAGACATGAATATACACATCCAAGATGCTCAACAAACTCTGACAGGATAAACCCAAATAGACCCACATGATGGCATATTATAGTCAAACTGTTGAATGTCAAAGATAAAGAGAGAATTCTGAAAGCTGCAAAAGATAAGCAATGTGTCATGTAAAAAGGCGCTTTGAAAAGATTGTCAATTTCCCATCAGAAATTTTGGAGGCAAGAAGATAGTGGGATAACATATTTAAAGAGCTGAAAGCAAAAAAATGCCAACCAAAAATTCTCTATCCAGCAAAACTGTTTTTCAAAAATGAGGGAGAGATTAAGATATTTCCAGATGAATAAAAGCTAAGGGGAAGCAGATGTGGCTCAAGCAATTGAGCTCCTGCTACCACATGGGAGGTCCCTGGTTCGGTTCCCAGTGCCTCATAAAGAAGACAGCGAGCTGACACAATGGGCAGATGCAGCAACCTAACAAAACACGATGACACAACAAGATGATGCAAGAAGAAAAACATAATGAGAGACACAACAAAGCAGGGAATGGAGGTGGCTCAAGCAATTAGTCACCTCTCTCCCACATCGGAGGTCCAGGGTTCAGTTCCCAGTGCCTCCTAAAAAAATAAGGAAGATGAACAGACACAGCAAGTGCAAGCAATGAGGGGGTGGGAAGAAATAAATAAAATAAAACAAAGCAAGGGAGTTTGTCACCACTAGACCAGTCCTACAAGAGCTGCTAAAGAGAGTTCTGCAGGTTGAAATGAAAGGACAATAGACAGTAGATTGAAGCTGCGTAGAGAAATAAAGAACTCCAGTGAGGATAATGACACAGGCAAATATAAATGCCATGCAATATAAAATAAGACTATTTCATTTTTGGTTTGTAACTCCACTTATTACTTCCTATGGGATCTAAAAGGCAAATGCATAAGATGCAATGATAAATCAGTAGTTCTGGACAAATAATTGGTATAAACATGAAATCTGTAACAAGAACTACATAAAAGTGAGGGACAGAGAGCAGTTTTGTGTGTACTATTGAAGTTAAATTGGTATCAAAGCAAAGGAGATTGTTATGGATTTATGATGCTAAAATATTAGACTATGCAAGCTCATGGAGATAGAAATTAGAGTAGATTGCTAGAGGAAGGGGAAATGGGGTGTCAATGCATAATGGGTGTAGGATTTCTGATTGGGGAGATGGGAAAGTTTTACTAAAGGAAGGTGGTGAGGGTACTGCAATACTGTGAATATGATTAATCCCATTGAATAGTATACTTGGGTGTGGTTGAAATTGGAAAGTTTATGATATACATATGTTACCACAATTAAGGGAAAAAAAAAAAAAAGAAGGAACAACTAAAGTGACCATGACAAATAAATGCAATACATGGTCCTAGATGGGATCTGGCAAGGGAGGAGAAAAGGTTCAAAAGACATTATTGTAAAATTGCTTAAAAAATAAATAAATAATTGTGCAAAAATAGCCAGAAATAGCAGCTATGTACAGTAGGGGGAACAGAGAGATTGAGGGGTGAAGAATTTTCTTGTTTGTCTGTTTTTTGTTTTTTATTATTATTATTGAAATAATGAAAATGCTCTAATAATGATTGAAGTGATGAATGCACAACTATGTTATTATACCAAATACCATTGATTGTACACTTTGGATGAATTACATGCTTTATTAATATGTAGCAATAAAATTGATTTGTTAAAAAAATAAACTATAAAGCTGCAATTAAAAAAAGACATTATTGGAGTATAGACTGTAAGCTTTATATCAATGTTAAATTTCTTTTGTCCTGTAAATTTGAAGTTTTTAAAAAATAAAAAAAATTTAAAAAAGAGACTAGTCCACAAATGGTCTGATATTTAGACAGGCAGACCGACAGATAAATAAGTAGGGAGATAGATGGATAGAAAGATAAATGGAATGATACAGCAAATTTGGCAAAATGTTAATATTAGTGGATCTGGATATTTGGGGGGTGAGGGCTATGTGGAATTCTGTCTGGGGATTGTACCCTTTTTGTAATTGTCCTATAAGTTTGATAATATTTCAAAATAAAAATAAAAATAAATAAATAAAAAAAGAACAGTCTGAGTCATGACTTCGTGACTCCCCATAAATGGAAAGAGATGGAGTAAAGGCTGACATCTTACCAGGATATCATGGTAGGCATTCTTCAGTGGTTGGAAGATTGACTCAGATGACCTCTAAGTCACCTCCTGACCATGAAACCATGATGCACTTCTAACTTTCATTCCTTTCATTGCTCCATCTTGCTAGCCACCTTTTGAACAGTGGTAATCATTATCTCACTAACACCTTAACTTCAATGATTTAATGTGGGGGAGCAAATGTGGCTCAAGCAGTTGAGCACCTGCTTCCCACATGAGAGGTCCCAGGTTCAGTTCCTGGTGCCTCCTAAAAACAAACAAACAAAAACAAAAAACAAGCAATAAAACAAAACAAAACAAAACAAAACAAAAAACCCTGAGTTGTGTGAGTACAAGCTTCCCACATATGGGGTCCCAGGTTCAATCCCTGGCCCCAACACCTAAAAAAAAAAGAAAGAAAAAAAAGAAAAAAGCTTTAATGTGTACCACTTTTCCCCTTTTCCACTTTATTTCCTTTCCTCACCTGTCCCTATTATGCATATGCATATCCAGAAGCTCATTTATACTCTTTACACCCTTATCTAAGCTTATCTGATTCTATTCTCCTTGGCTCATCATTAACAATCCAGGCAGTCTTTAATTCAGAGGATAATTATGAATGAGCTCAAAATAACACAGCTAGATATTTCATATCTCAATTGGGTTGACAGAGTTGCCAGCAGTTGGGAATCATCCTTTCATCTGAAACTGAGTCAATTGGAAAGCCGATGAGAAAGAAATTAATCACGTATCTGATAGTATCATTCTTATAGTTCCCATAGGTACCTAAAAGCAGTGCAACACAGGGCAGCTGCCCACTTAATGTATAAGTGACAGTAACCTGCCGGCTGAGACTCTCTTATGACAATGCCACAGATTAGGTGCAGCATCAAGCCAACAGTAGATCAGCATAAGGTTTCCTTCTAATTGTTAGAATGAAAGAACTCCTTGATTTTCTATACAAGAGGGCAAAGAACACATAGAAGTTGTGCAGACCTTTGCAATTGCCCAGTGTCTTAGTTTGCCAGGGCTGCTATCACAAATACCACACAATGGGTTGGCTTAAGCAACAGGAATTTATTGTCTTATGGTTTTGGAGGCTAGAAGTCCAAAATCAAGGTGTGGGCAGGGCTTGCTTTCTCCTGGAGTCTGTAGCATTCCAGCCATCCTCTGTCACTTAGTGGTCTTTCTCTTGTGTCTTGCCCCTCTGCTTTCTGCTCACTTCTGGCTTCTACTGGCTGACTGCATCTGAATTTCCTTTGCTTGTAGGGACTCCAGTCATATGGATTAAGACCCACCCTGATTTAACTGGCCTCATTTAAATAGGCACCTCTTTGAAGATCCTGTTCACAAATGAACCCACAGCTTAGTAACAATGACATCCTAAAGGTCCTATTTATGAACGGGTTCACACCCACAGGATTAAGGCTTGAACATTTCTTTTGTAGGGTACATGATTCAATCCCAGACACTCAGTCCCAACTTAGAATAATGACAATGATTTTTCATTTATATGAACTCTTTATTCTTTCAGCACTGTTGACCAATCACTATTGATCCCACCACTGTCCCTCTACTGGCCTTGATGGTCTGTTACCCGCCTCCGTTTTGGCCGCTGTCAGAATTGCCAACAAGAGATGCTACTCTGTGCCATATGTTATGGGTTTTGTGACCCAGACAGATACTTGTACTCTGCAAATGGATAGAAGGTATCAATTCATTTTCCACAGGTCACCATTCAGCCTTTAGCTGGAAAGCTCGGTTGGAAGTTGGGTTTCAAATGGGCACATGGGAAGTGCTTGAAAGGCCAGGAGACTAATTTGAGACCCAGAATTGTTAGAGATGTTTTCATAGTTCTCAACCTTAGCAGTAAATATTGTGTCTGGAGATTTGTCTTTTCCACAATTAATTAAGAAGCTCACTAACTCCTGTTGTTTGGTCTGGCAAGGATGGCCCATTATATCAGAATGTTTATAGAGGGTATCAATATTAGCTAATGTTTTGGGAGTCTAAGAGGATAGGCCTAAAAGCCAGCTTCTGGACTGTGTTTTACCAGGATAATCACACCCAAATCGATACGGTAATAAGTGCAGTTATAACAGGGTGCTCCCATTGTTTTCCTTTTTTACCAACAGGGCTCTTCCCACTGATGTTCCCATCCCTTTTAGATTTTCAGCTACCCAAAGGCAACAAGTTCACCGGGGGGCCTTATTTCACCTGATGTTGAATGAGGGAGGAGGTGATAGGAGAGGAGGCTTGGTGAATGTTGAAAGTAATGAAACCATAAACATAATGGCTTTGAATTTCATAGGAATTTCTATGTCTTCAACTTTCACAACAGAGCTTAGATCATAGTAGCTGCTCAATAAATAGTTTTGAATGCTTGATTGGATCAATCAAATTAGAAAACAATTAGTTAATCTCAGTTTTATTTATGAAAAGTAGGCAATTTTTTTTCTTTTTTCTCTTAGTAAAAGAAAAAGGTTAGCTTAAACAAGGTAATAGTCTGAACTTACATTGTAATAAAATGAATAATGTTTATGGTAATTATTGTAAATAACTTTAGACTATATAATATTTACTCTTAATCTAAGACAAAAATTAAAGATAATAAGCAGGGAAGCTGATTTCCATGCTGCTCTTAAAAAAAATAGTCTCAGATTAAGAAATCAAGAAACATACCAATACACTATTTTTATAGTGATGGCAGTTAAAACATATTTCATCCTTGAAACACAGTAGAATCAATGAAACAATCAACAGATGCTTGATGCCTAAGAAGAGAAACTGGAGAAGACATAGCTCCTGAAAAAATTTGTATCTGTTCAGATGTAATACAATATATATTTATAGTCATCCCCACCTCCACCTTAATTATACAGACATGGAAAAAATAAACTGGCAGAGAAAATAACACACTTGGGACCTACCCAGATAAATGGAAAAGTTTCTGTTTTTAAAGAAAATGCATCACTTTTGAGTTGAATAGTTTTAAAAATAATAAAATCAAATACTTTATATGAATATATCAGTTTATAGTTTAAATAATTACCTCATTAGCTCCACTTAGCAATCATGCAGGTAAATGGTATGAGACTGTGTGTTGTTATTATTACTGGACATTTGAGAAAATGCGGTGCGATTGCCACGCTCACACAGTTGCTAAGTACTAAAGTTAGAACTAGAATCCGAAGGTCTTTTGAATCCTATAACACTGCTTTTGCCTTTATACCCTATTGCTTTCCCCACTAAATGTCATTTTAAGTTTAAATATTGCCTTTTTTTTTTTAAGAGGTACCAGTGATTGAACCCAGGACCTCGTACATGGGAAGCAGGTGCTCAACTACTTGAGCTACATCTGCCCCCCTAAATATTGCTTTAAGTTAAATAAATGTTTCTGACAATTGGTTTTGAATTCAATACAATTTCATTCAAGTTTTTACGCTCTGAATGAAGATAGCCTATTGAGTTTTTCACCAATGCAAGACCCAACTTCCTCTGAAGCCGCCCTCCAACACCCCAGCTCACACTAAATATTTTCTTCTCAGAACGGCCTCTCTAAAAGGGTCCAATTGGACTAGATTATTTCTAACTCTTCTTCACAATTTTAACACTACATGGGATGCTTGTATCCTATACTATGCAGACAATCTTACCAATTGCATTGAAAAATCCTGGAGACCAGAGACTGAATTTTCTACCTAAATTTATATTTCTGTGTTGAATGAAACAATTTGGAGAGACAACTCAGGCTCAGCTAAGGAGTTTGAACTCACATGTATACAACTCAGGGCACGTTGTCAACCAAAATAATGTGACCTTTAAACTGAGCAGAGATGGTTTGAGGCCAAAAGAATGACACAAGGAGCTAAAATAATTAAAAAGAAAGTTAAGAAATTAAGGATTGCAGCCCCTTTGAAAAGAGATTAAGGGAAGAACTCATTAAGATTCACCAGCTCCTGAATGGCACCGAGAATTGAGATGCTACAAAGCTGTTTGACCTGGTGTCAAGAACAAGAGGAGATGCCACAATGAGACAGGCCAGAGCTGGACACTCCAGGAATTCAGGGAGGAATTTTGGAAGAGAGCAGGATAAATGTGGACTAAGTGATCCGGGGGCTGCAGGAGAGCTGATTCCTAGATACAGTTTTTAGAATAGTCTTGAAGGAGAGCTCTTCAGAAGGCTGAGAATCCCGAATCAAACAAGGAGCGGGACTGTCCCTTTCTATTCTCACTCTTTGAGTACCGAGTTAACTAACATTTGTAACCATCTCCTTTATGGCTGCATATGACGTTAAAGCAGAATTGTAAGGACACGGCCCCCACCTCTGGACCAAGCTGGTTTAAGCTGGAGCAGAGAGAGGGGCAGCTTCCCTCCTCAGGCGCAACCTCTGGGAGTACGAGGGGCCTTTTCTCAACCAGGGTCAGGAGGGTTTCAAGCCTGACGCTTCGGTTTCATGGCAATAACATATCACTGTCTGAAGGGCAAAAATGAAGAGAGCTGCTCGTTAAAGCCCTGCTCTCAGGTAGCCCGGCAGCTGTTATTATAGCGCCGTGGAAGGAAAAGGTGGCTTATAAACACTACAATTCAGTGATGAAGTCCCTGTCCTGAGGAACTCTGAGGAAAAGTGTGAACAGGTAGAAAGGAGAGGCGGGGTACTGGGTACCTTTCCACTTCCCTCTGGGCTTTGGGGAAGGTAACTACCTGGAGAAATGCTTAGAGAAATCTCTGGAAATGAAGGGACACTTATACTGAGCACAATATAGTTAGCTAAAGAATTTCTGACCTCAATTGTCTGTTCAGAGAATTCTTCAAGTGTCTTTGGCTACCTATCCTAACACACTTTCTTGCCCTTTCTTTCTTTCTCTCTCCCTCTTCCCTCCTCCTTTTCTCTCTCTCCATCTCTCGCTCTCTTTCTTTCAACTTTTAGCCCCTTTCTCTGTCAGTAAATTACCTCCTGTTATCTCTGTCACCGTCTCCAACCAATGGCCTGTCCATTCATTTGGATCCCTCATGCATCACTTGTTAAACATTCTTTGCAGAATATTCCAGACTGACAAGCTTCCCATGGCAGATATGTTCCATGGCAGGTGGGAAGGAGAGTTGAGACAGAAGTTGAAAGGCTGTTGGGAGAGGAAGGAGGCATAAATATAAGCCATGGCAGCATGAGGGCCACAAGAAAGGGAAAACGTACCTAATCCCTCTCTGACTGCCCACCTGTACCCTATATCCCAGGGCAGTGTTGCCGGCCCTAAACGGAAAACCATGAGCGTGCACTTGTCCAATTTTATTTGTACAGTGCTTAGCTCAGTGCCACTTGAAATAAAGAGGCAGATGAAACTTGATGATATTGTGACAACAATTAGATAATCAGCTAAGCAGCCTGATACAATAAGCAGGAAAAGTCCAGACTGGGGAAAATAGTTTGAAAAAATATTATGGCAATCACTGTAGAGAAATGAAGTGGAAATAGAAAATCAAGTTTATATAGATGGCTTGAAAGTAATCTTAAAATGAGGTGGTTAACTAGATTACACAGAAACAGCAAGCACAGGGAACATTTTAAAAATTATAATCTGCTTTCTACCATAGGCCTTCTTTACCATTTTTTTAAAAATAGAGAGTAACCAGTGCTTTTTGTGAATGTTAAAGATCAGTAAATGTATAACACATTTATTCCACAAATATTTATTTATGACCAATTATTTGTAGGGTGCCATCAGGGATGGGGGAGCCCTGTGGCCTGTTCCCCTGTGGACGAGCTTATGATTTAGTTATGGAAATTAAGCATTCATAACGGAGGTAAACGGAGAGGCTTAGGTAGGCCAGCATGGTCTTTAAGGAGAGGAAGGGTTTAAAGAGGCCCAGAAGCAATGGTTTGAGGGGCAGCATGAGACCAACCTTTTTTTCTTTTTTTTTTGAGGTACGGGGCCATGGATTAAACCTGGGACCTTGTATGTCGGAAGCTGGCACTCAACAACTAAGCCACATCGACTCCCCTGAGTTGGTTTTTTCGTTTGTTTGTTTGTTGTTTCTTTTTTGTTTTGTTTTTAGGAGGCACCGGAAACTGAACCCGGGACCTCCCATGTAGGAAGCAGGCACTCAACTGCTTGAGCCACATCTGCTCCCTGAGACCAACCACTTTATTTCCTGTAGACCTGCGCTATCCAATACAGAAGCCACTGGCCAAATGTGGCAATTGAGCACTGAAATGTGGCTGGACCAAATTGAGATGTGCTGTCAATGTAAAATACACACCAGATTTAGAAGACTTTGTATGAAAAAAAAAAAAGACCCTCATGTCAGGTAAGTGACATGATTGAAAAACATTTTATTATATTGGTTACATGTTGAAATGATAATATTTTGGGTATACTGGTTTAAGAAAACATATTATTGAAATTAAATTCATGAGCGGAGCAGGCCTAACTCAGTGGTTTAGTGCCTGTTTTATACATACAAGGTCCTGGGTTCAATCCTTGGTACCTCAAAAAAAAAAAAAAGAAAGAAAAAAAAATTAAATTCACACAAGCAAGACATCCCCACCCATTTACCCCATGGGATCTAAGCCCCCTCTCGGTTGGAAGCAGAGTGGGCATCGCCATCCCCAAATCCTCAAGATTGAGGAATGAACAAACATAAGGGGGGAATGCAACTGTGGACTAAGGTAGACATTATTATTCTAGTAATGGAAGAACTTGTAGCATTGATAGAAAGGCAGTGGCCACCAGAGGTTCTGAGGGGAGGGAGAGAGAAGAATAGATGTAACATGGGGCATTTTGGGGACATTGGAATTGTTCTGCATGACATCGCAATGACGAATACAGGCCAGTATACATTTTGTCAAAACCTATAAAATTGTGCAGTGTAAAGTGTAAACCATAATGTAACAATACTTCAGTATATGTTCATCAATTGTAACAAATGTACCACACTAATGAAAGATATTGTTAATGGGGAAAAGTGTGTGTGTGGGGGGCCGTAAGGTATATGGGAATCCCCTATATTTTCGATGTAACATTTATATAATCTAAAGCTTCTTTAAAAATAATTATTAAAAAAATTAAACTCACCATCTTCTTAAAA
>JAQZBX010097391.1:0-11697 GCA_029593785.1 Cabassous unicinctus
TGGCAGCATCTGTTCATCTCTTGTACTCCTCTGGACCTTGTTGCTTTCAGCTTCTGGCTAAAGTGGCTTTCTCTCAGCTTCTCTGTTCCATTGATTCCAGCATCTGGCTTCCAGGGTCTTCTCTTTCAGCTTTTTTATTCCTCTCTGTCTCCAGCTTTTTTCTGTGTCTGCAGCTTTTTATTCCTCTGATTATAAAGAACTCCAGTAAGAGGATTAAGACCCATCCTGGGTCATGCCCTACTGACGTGATTTAATCAAAAGGAAGTTCCCTTCACTGAATCTAATCAAAAGGCCCCATCTACAATAGATTTACATGTAGAAGAATGGATTAGCTTTAAGAACAAGATTTTTTGGGGTCCACAAAAAACTCAAACCACGCCAACAGAATTAGCTCAAGATGTAATCATCAATAGACAACTAAGCATGGAAGGTGCTGATATGGATGCTAAAAAATCCACCTACAAATTGGCCCTGATATAAGTGTAAGTCTCAAACACATTTCCAAAGGACAATAATTCCCATCAGATTTATAGTAACAGAGAAGAAAAAAAGATGAAATGCTTCCCAGCTGATTATAAAAATTTGGCAAAGAAAAGCCCAAAATTCAAAATAAAATATTAGCAAACTAAAGACAAGAGCATAAAGAATAATATATCATGATTAAATAGCTTATATTATGTGAATGCAAATGTGTCCAGTTATCAATGTTATATGAATACTTGATTCCACTTTAGTAAATCCAGGAGAAAACCAAATGAGAACATTGAGAAATGACAGAAAGATATTTGGTAAAATTCAACATCCATTCTAGATAGTGTTTTTACTAATTCTAGAAATAGGAAACTGCTATCTTAATAGGTTAAAAAGATCTATTTAACTAATCTATTACACTAATGAGGAAATATTAAAAGTTGGGATCAAGATAAAAATGCTTAATATCAAAAGTATTGCTTTTGACAGTTCTGGCAAATATGATTATGTAAGAAAATAAGATTGGCTATAAAAATGTAAATAAATAGTCCAAATTACCATTATTTGCTGGTTATGTAATTATTTACTAAAAAAAAAAAAATGGAGGGCAATTAACTGAAAATCTATTGGAACAAAAGCAGAGCTTATTAATTAATTCATAATTCCACTCAACAAATCTTTATTGAGAGCCTACCATTCTAAGCATAAGGACTAGATTGATACATGAGACAGAGAAATGTCTTGCTCTTGTGTTGCTTATATTCAGAGAATTGTGCTTGGCAGGATGGGGTGGGCAGAAATGAGATATTATATTAATAAACAAGCAAATAAATAAAAATAAAGTCATAATAAAAATAAGTCCTATGCAGAAAATCACAAGTATTGTGAGATCAATTTTTAATTAAAATTTACAATAAATAATATAGAAATTATTATTTCAGATATAGAAATATTTGATAGAATCCCACCAGTTTAGGTGACCCAGGCTGGCATTTCTTTATCTGTAAGCTGGCAAAATAAAAAGGAGACTAGATAGGCTCATTCCTCCCTGAGATGGAAAGGGGGTTCCTCTGATACCACCAGCCACCACCAATGAGAAGGACTGATTGGGAACACTTTTTAACAATAAGCGGCCAGGGGAATTGCTCTCCTTCCCCTCCAGGCCTGAGATTTTCCTCCCCTACTGAGTTACAGCTAGTGAAACCAGCAAGAGGTAGCCCATCATGACAGGTGGCCTGCCTGAGACTCCCCTCTCCTTCCCAGAGATTGGCGGGGTTAGCAGTGGGTACTGGCAGGGAGATCCTGCTATAGTAAACATCTGGTCAGAGAAGCTTTTTCATTCCTTTGGACCTGATAGTCCTCTCTCCCTTCTGTAGATATTGGGCAGCTTGGACTGAGGAAATACCTTCCACCCCCTCTGGCAGCACCAGCAGGGACTGGGGATGGGGTGGGGGGAGGTACTCCAGAAGCACCAGATAGACCAGCCAGACTAAAATACATGGCAAAAGCTCTGAATATTAAACTGTCACTAGAACCATAGCCCATAAAAGTGGAATAGGATGCATGTGCTAAAGCAAAACAGGATGATTGCCTGCTCAGATGAAAGATTTAAATAGGGCCTAGAGTGTCCTAGCATAATAGACAAAATGTTCAGGATACAAAAAAAATAAAAATAAAAAAGCATTGGTCACACAAAGAAATAGGAAAACCACAATTTGAATCAGAAAAGACAATTAACTGATGCCAACCCCGAGATGAATCAAATGTTGGAATTACCTGACAAGGATTTTAAAGCAGCCATCATAAAAATTCTTCAACAATCAAAAAGATTTTCTCTTGAAACAAATAAAAAAAAGTAGAAAATCTCAGCAGAGAAATAGAAGTTATTTAAAAAGAACCAAAGGGAAATTATAGAACTGAAAAATGCTATAACAATAAAAAGACACTCACTGGATTGGCTTCAGAGCAGAGTGAGGATGACAGAGGATAGAAATACTGAACTTGAATACAAATCAATAGAATGTACCCAACCTGAAAAAACAGAGACAAAATAGATTGAAGAAAAAATGAACAGAGCTTTCAGGCACCCGTGGGACAATAACAAAAGATACAAAATTCAGATCACAAAATCCCGGGAGGAGAGGAGAAAGAGTGGAGCTGAAAGAGTATTAAAAAAATAATGGCTGCAAATGTTCCAAATTTTGGCAAAAGACACAAACCTACAGATTCAAGAAGCTAAGTGAACCTCAAATGGGGTAAACCAAAGAAATCCATGCCAAGACACATCATAAACTCCTGCAAGCGAAAGACACAGGAAAAAATCTTGAAAGTAGACAGAGAGAAACAATTACTACTTATAGGAGAGCACCGATTTGAATGACAGTGGGTTTATCAGCTAAAACCATAAGGCCACAAGAAAGTGACACAACTTTTTCAAACATGAAAGAAAAGAATTAACACTGAATTCTATATCCAGCAAAATCATCCTTCAAGAATGATGGATGGGGGCGGATGTGGCTCAAATGGTTGGGTGTCCGTCTCCCATATGGAGGTACCTGGATTCGATCCCCAGGACCTCCCGGTAAAAAAAACAAACAAACAAAAAGAATGATGGATGAACTCTCAGTGGCAGTGCCTCCTTTCTCTGGGGTGTATAAATACTAAGCCTCAAACAGCACACTTAGACTCTCTGCATCAAAGTGGGGCATGAGGAGCTGCCACCCACTGACCCAAGCAGTTGGCCTCCCTGGGAGACCAGCCATGATGGGTCTCTTCCCCTGCTCTTTTGGACCCTTTGTGCTGTGTACGTAATAAAGTGGTCATTTGCTGAAAGTTTCTTTTGTGCCTGAGCCTGTGATCCCATGACACACCATATAGCAGCTTGCTCCACAAATACCATTTATAATCCCTCTGAGAAGTGAGATACCTAGGCATAAACTTAACAAAGCATGGACAGGATCTGTAAGCTGAAGATTACAAAACGCCAGGAAGAAATCAAAAAACACCTAAATAAATGGAGAGAAACACTGTGTTCATGGATTGTAAAAATCAAGACAGCAAATACGTCAATTCTCCCCGAATTGATCTATAGATTTAATGCACTTAGCAAAATATCATCAAGGTTTTTTGAAAACATAGACAAGACTTTTATAAAATAATTGGAATACAGTACCCAGAATAGCTAAAAGCCAGAAGAATCACTCTATCTGATATTAAGGCTTACAACATAGCTACAATAATCAAGACTGAAACATTGGTGGAGGGAGAGGCCCATACATCAATGGAACAGAATAAAGAGCCCAGATATAGAACCACACAAATATACCCAAGTGATTTTAAAAAAACCTTTTTATGTTGAAATAATTTCAAACTTCAGATAAGTTACAAAATTAATGTAGAAACAATACAAAGAACTCCAACATGCCTCCTACCGATACCCAGATTTACCAACTATTAATATTTTGCAATATTTGTTATATCATTCTCTCTCTCATCACTCATTTATCTGTCTATCATCTCTTTCTATCCATCCATCCATCCATCTATCCATCCACTCATCCATCCTTCCATTCACATAATTATCTATTTATTTTCTAACATTTGAGAGTAGGTTACATATATCCTATTCCTCTAATACTTAACACTTCCATGAAATTAACCATCACAGAGGGAGTTTGGAGGAGGGCAGAGCCCTGACTCAGTCAGGCGCCACCTCTAATCCTCATTGTGTGTGTGCATGCATGTGCCTTTGGGGGCAGGGGAGGGAGGGGTGGGAGGTGTTGGCTGAAAAGGAGCTAAGACCCACTCAACTCTGAGCATTCTTATGGGCTGGTGGGAACCTCTGCAGGGGTCCAGGGCAGAGGGCCCCAGAAGACCCAGGAAAAAGTCCAAGGAAATCTACCCAGAGCTATGGACCTCATGGACTAGATGGGAGAGGGCGTAATAGCCTGTGATGGTTAAGGCCAGTATGTCAACTCAGCCAGGTAATTGTGCCCAGTTGTTTGGTCAAGCAAGCACTGGGCTAATTGTAATACAAGGACACTTATGGACTTTAATCATTGGTGAGTTTACTGCATAGGTGGCTGTTTACATCTGCATCAGCCAGGGAGATTGCTGTCGGCGATGAGTGATGCTTTATGCAATCAGTTGAAGCAGCCTTAAAAGGGGAAGTGATTTCATCATTCAGAGACAATTTTCCAGCTAGTCTTTGGACAGCCAACATCTCCCAGGAGCTCCTAAAGGGCCTTCATCAGACTGTTACTGGATTCTCCTGTGTGGATTCCTCGTGACCAAGGTCCTGGCGCTGATCGTCCTGCTTGTGCTCCTGAGCTATCAGGCCCTGGTGAGTGGGGCTGGGTTTGGTCTGGGGACAAGGGAGCAGGGAATAGCTTCTGTCCTGGGAAGGAGGGGCTGCAGGATGGAAGGAGCAGGGATCACAGAGGTAGCATTTATACATCAGAATCCACTCCGATTTAAATAACGTTTCACCTGTCCATCTCTGCACACTTGGCTGTTACAAGCCACTGCCTTCTTTCACCTTAAAACTCATCCCCTGATCCATGTCCACCCACAGCTGCTGGGCTGCCCAGGTTAAGGCTGTGTCTTCAGGCGTCTTCCATAACTAACCCTCAGGTGTACACACAGACATACGGACACACACACACTTCCAGGCATCTGTTCCCTCCATGGGCACCAGACCTGCACACCTGGAGTCTCTCCTACAGTCCACCCTTCAGAGAGGACTGACACACAGGTCAGGGAGGGGCAGAGCCTAAAGCCCTAGACCATTTGGTCTCAGAGTTCTAAAGGAAGGAAGGCATTTGCTTTTAGCTAGTAGTTTCACCCAGCTTTAACCATGGATGATGCTTTATTAACAGGGAGAAAAAATAATTTTATCTTTTCTCTCAAACCCCTTTGCCTGACTGATTGTAATGATTTGCCAAAATTGGCATTACTGGATGCTGGGTTGTTCACGTACAGATTATTTTCCCCTTTAAACTCTAAGCCAGGTATAGAAAATCCTTGATATCTGTGTCTATTTTGTATCAGTCACTGAGACTTTTTAAGTTTTTATTTATTATTAAAACAACTTTACCAAAAAAGTCCCCTAAGCACAACTATTTACAGTTCTTTATAGCCTCTTCTGATATCTGACATAAATATGCAGTTTTAACTGCTATCTTTTGATTTAGGATTTTTATCTGAGAATACAATGAATTATGAAGTCTCTTGAAAATCATCTTTCAGATTGTTTTACAGAATGAACTTATGTACTGCTGCTGTAGTATTATTCTCAAGGACTATATGTAAACATAAAATGTATGCCTGAGATTGTTTTTTTGGAGTAAATAGGACTTTGCTTATAAAAAAGCTTTTATTTATATATATATATATAAAGCCCTAGACCCCCCATCCCAGGACTGTGCCTGAAGGGGAAAAGGTGTGGGAGGGAAGAAAGGATGACAGAATCAGGTGAGAAGGGACACGTAAGGGAAAAAAAGGAAGGGAAGAGGTTCAGATGACAGCAGCAGGCTTAGTGCTGGAGGAAAGCGTCAGTGAGTGGATGTGCTCCCATGTTCTGAGTTCCTCCTTTTCCTCATCACTCCTCAGAGCTATGCCTATACGATGGGAAAAACAGCAACGGCAGCCCGCTGAAGGCTCCAGGGTCCATGGGCGCACCCCGCTGACCCTGGGACCAAGGGTGGATTCGGTACTCCCACCTGCTCCTGCTCCTCCGTGACCAGTGAGTTCCGGAGCCTCTGTGAGGAACAGGCTATTTCTGCGCCTGTGGAAGATGACTTCCAGCACCTGGATGTGGGGGCACCTCCCACCCCAGAGCTGAGGACCCCAGTTGCCTCCCCCAACTCCATGTCCCCAAAGCGCTGCCCCACCCTCTGCAGTACTCTCCCTGTCATGCTGGGCCACTCCTCAAACACCTCCCTCCCTCAGTGGGACCAAACCCAACTTGGCGTCTTGCCTTTTCCTGCCCTCTGCGGTTTCCTGCTCTGTCATCAGCCCATAGATCTGTTGGTCACCCAGGTCATTGTTGCCTATTTCTTTCAGCCATTGTTCTTCTCCCTTTACAGAAAAGATCATTAGTTCATACCATAAAAGAAGGAAAATTTTGATATTTTCAAAAGTGACAAACCAATTTAAAATTCATCTGGCAATGAAGGAAAATCATTCCCATCCAGTATGGCAGGAAAAGGGTTAATTGATTGGGTACATAAACATCTTTTTCTTTTAAATAAATAAGAGCCAGGGAAGTAGTTCCATTTTTAAAATGGGCCAAGGATATGAACAAGTAATTCATTATGGAATAAAAGAATGAATAATATGCATGAACATTGGTTCAATGTGGCCGATAATCAAGGAAATGAGAAATGAAATGAAACCCTGCTTTTCACCATCAGTTTAGAGAAGATTAAAATAAATGATAATAGTATCTGTGTTGGAGAGGTGTCGGGAAAATGGCATCCTCATTCACTGTGGGAAGGAGATAATCGGTACCCTTTTTCTGGAGGGCAATGTGGTGATGAATTAAAAGGCAGAAAAGATCAACAAATAAAAGAAACACATAGCGTTCGAACCAGCAGTTCTAAAAAATGTTCTCAGCAAGAAATTTGACAAGTGTCTTATGGCTGCTATTGTTTTAAAAGATCAAATAATTGTACAAGACTCAAAATGCAAACGCAGTCCCCTGCTCCACCGTGCTATGTCCCCACGTCCCAGTCCTTTAAACGAATCCACTTTATGTTGGTTAATTTTCCGTGTCAGCTTGGCTGGGTTATGGTGTCCGGTTGTTTGGTCAAACACTGGCCTATTGTTATTGTGGAGTATTTCACAGATGGGATTAGCATCTACAGTCAGTTGCCCTTAAGTAAAGGAGATGACCCTCCATAAAGTAGGGGGGCCCTATGGAATCAGTTGAAGGTCTGAAGAGCAAGAACTGAGGGTTCTGGAGAAACTGCCTCAAGACTTCAATATCGACTCTCGCTGGAATTTCCAGTCTGCCAGCTTCCCCATGGGAGATTCAGACTCAGGATTTCAAGATCACCTATACCAGAGTTTCCAGCCTTCAGCTTGCTCTACAAAATTTGGGCTTGCCATCCCCTCACAGCCGCATGAGCTAATTCGTTATAATAAATCTCTTTATATATAAACACCCACACACACATATATCCTGTTGGTTGGGTTTCTCCGGAGAATCCTGACTGATACACACTTCAAACCTATCATCCATAAGTTCTGGTATTTACCTCTATATTTTTGGAAAAGAAAAAAGAAAGCTTCTACTGCTGTTTGTTGATTTTTTTTCAAGTTGTAGATGTTATCCTTTAACCACCTATTAATGAAGCTGAGGACTGAGTAATTTAACACGTCTGTGTCCCACCCTAAAACCTCAATATAGTCGAATCAAACTGTCCATAAAATTGATAGTCAGATTTTACATTTTCTGACCCTGTAAATATTTTCGTAGTCATTTCATGAAATGAATGCATTTTCAGTTTCTTTTTCAGTATAACTTTTTCATTATCTGTAAAATTGCCTTATCTTCTTCGTTGGTTTTATTTTCTAAGTGACCACCACTAAGTCGTTTCCAAACTCTCTACCAAGGGCGTACCTTTCATCTCAATAGCTTTGAAGGCAGTAGCTGTTAATCAGGTTCATTCCTTCAGGCCACCCCAGTATGGCCACGTGTCCTCCTTCTCTGGTCTGGGCTGGTTTCCTTCCAAGCTGCACAGCTGTCCTGGAAGTTCTCCTCTCCATCTTCTTGGAAGCAACCTTTCCCTCTATCCAGGTTTGGATGCACTCTCTCCTGAATCGCATGTCTTTCTCTTTCTGTGTTTTCTCCCCTCCTTTCGCTGAAACATTCTCTGCTGCGCCTTCCTCTCACTTTGAGACCAATGCCATTTTTATTTCCAATCAGTTGATGGAGAATTGTTCATCTTCCTCTCTCTCTTTATACTTCCGGGATCTTCTCTTTATTCCTAGTGTTCTGAAATTCCACACTGATGTGTATTGGTGTGGGTTTCTGTCATTTGTTCTTCTGGGTACTCACTGGGCTTCTTCAACCTGGAAAATCATGTCCTTAATTCTGAGGCATATATTAATTACTTCTTTTATTTTTTTAACGTGTCTTTTTTAAAATATATTTTTTATTTTTTCTAAAAGATACTTAGATTACATAAAATGTTACATAAAAAAATATAAGGATTCCCACAGGCCCCACTCCCCACAACTCCCACTTTTCCCCACATTAACAACTTCTTTCATTAGTGTGGTACATTCATTGCAATTGATGAACACATTTTGGAGCATTGCCACTAAGTATGGATTATAGTTTACATTGTAGTTTACACTCTCTCCCACTCAATTCTGTAGGTTATGGCAAGATATATAACAGGCTTGTATCTGTCGTTGCAATGTCATTCAGGACAACTCCAAGTCCTGAAAGTGCCCCCATATTACACCTCTTTTCCCCTGTCCCTGCCTTCAGCACCTCCAGTGGCCATTCTCTCCACATCAATGATATAATTTCTTCTATTGCTAGAATCACAATAAGTCTATAGTAGAATACCAGTAAGTCCACTCTAGTCCATATTTTATTCCCTAGAATCCTGAGGATTCTGGGATGGTGCTGCCCACTCTACCTCTAATTGAGAGGGGGCTTCGATCCCATATGGCTGATGGATGATACCCTCTTGCTTGCAGTTGTAGGCTCTCTCCTTGGTATGGTGGTTGAACATCCTCAGCTCCTTGTTAGTTTTAATTATTTCTTTTATAATCTCCCTCCACCTTCTTTCTTACTCTATAGGATTTCTATGATATAAATGATAGGTTTATGGACTAAGCCTCCAAATTTCTCCTCTTTTATCTCCTACTTTTTGTCTTTTTTGTTTATATGTTTATTGAGGTATAATTTACATATAGTGAAATGTGCAGATGTTAAATGTATAATTTGATGAGTTTTGACAAATATCTATGACTTACTCCCCTATCAATATATTGAGCAGAGTCATCATCACTTCACTCCCAGAAAAACCCACTGCTTTGATTTCTTTCACCATAGATTAGCTTTGCCTCTTTAGAACTTCTTTTGAACAGAATGGTAGAGTAACTACTTTTGTGTCTGGCGTTTTTCACTCACCATAATGTTTCTGAGGGTTATTTGTGTTTTTGCTTGTATTAGTATTAGTTCTTTTTGCTCCTAAGTAATATTCCATTGAATGAAAACTACCAAAATTGTTTATCCAGTCACCTGTTCACATTTGGGTTACTTCCCATTTGGGGTTATTATGAGTAAAACTGCTATCAGTCTTTTAAAATTAATTATTTTAATTAGAGAACTGGTAGGTTTACAGAGAGATCATGCAGAAAATACAGAGTTTCTATAACCCATCTTCATTTTTAACATTTTGCATTAGTTGTGGTACTTTTGTTACAGTTGATGAGAGAATAGTATTATAATCGTTCCATTAACTGCAGCCTGTAGTTTACCTTAGGATTCACTGTACAGTCCTATGGTGTTTTTGTCTTGTTTTTAGTTTTTCCTATGGTGTTTTTTTATTTGTTCTAGCAACATACATATCACTTAAAATTTCCCCCTAATAGCCACATTCAAATACATAATTCAGTGGTGTTAATTATTATCACGATGTTGTGTTACCATCACCACCACCAGAACATTCCATCACCCCAAACAGAAACTCTGCACCAATTAAGAATTATCTCCCCATTCCCTATTTCCACCCTGGCTCCAGGTAACCTGTATTCTAGTTTCTGACTCTATGAATGTGCTTATTCTAATTATTTCATACATGTGGGATAATACAATATTTGTCATTTTGTATCTGGCTTATTTCACTCAGCACGGCATCTTCAAGGTTCATCCATATTGCTGCACATAAAATTTTTCTTTTTTTAAAGATTTATTTACTTACTTAAAAGAAAAAAATTATCCCTCCTTTCTCATCTGCCTGTTCATTGTTTGTGCCTTCTCCAGGAGACACTGGGAACCCGAATCCGGGACCTCCCACATAGGAGGTGAGTGCCCAATGACCTGAGCTACATCTGCTCCCCGCGGCATCTGCTCATTTAGGTGTCTGCTCGTTGTGGTGGGTGTGGCTTTTTGCTTGTTGCGGCAGGTGCGACATCTGCTTGTCTTCTTTAGGAGGCACCGGGACCCGAACCCGGGACCTCCCATGTGGTAGGTGGGCGCCCAACTAGTTGAGCCACCACTGCTTCCCTGCATGTAAATCTTGAACAAGTCTTTTTATGGACATACATTTTCCTTTCTCTCAGTTAAATATCTGGAAATGAAACTGCTGAGTCATAGGGTAAGAATATGTTTAACTTTATGAGAAACTGCCAGACAAATTTTCAAAGTGATTGTATCCTTTTTCCAAAGTCCCCAACAATGTATGGGCACTCTGGTTACATTAAATCCTTGCCAATATTTAATATTGACAGTCTTTTTAAACTTTGGCTATTCTGGTAGGTGAATAGTGTTACCTCACCGTGGTCCTACTTTACATTTCACTGTTGAGTAGTGATGCTGAGCATTTTCCCCTGTGCTTATCAGCCAGTAACATATCCTCTGTTATGAAGAGTTATTCTAGGTTTTTGCTCATTTTTTATTGAGTTATTTTTCTTCCTAGCATTAAGTTGTAGGGGTCCTTTAAATATGCTGGGTGGAAGTCCCTTTCAGATATTTGAATTGTAAATATTTTCCCTCAGTCTGTGGCTGGCCTATTCGATTTCTTGATGGTATCTTTAGAGGAACAAATATTCTGACAAATAAGTCCAATCTATTATTTTTAATTTTATGTTTAATGTTTTCTAAGTACTGTCTAAGATTCTTTGTCCCAAGTCATGAAAGTATTTAACATTTCGTTCTGGAAGATTTATAGCTTTAGACTTTATGTTTAGGTCTAAAAGCAATCTCTCATTTTTGTCTATGTGATGAAGTAAATATCGAGGTTCATTTTTTTTTCACATAGATATCAGCTGTGTCTCTACCTTTTCTCGGAAAGATTTTCCTTTTCCATTGAATCGGAAATTTGGCACCTTTATAAGAAATCAAGTAACCACATAAGGTAGAGCGATTTCTTAACTCTCAGTTATGTTCCACTAATCTGATTATCTTTTAGCTGATACTATATTGTCTTTTTTTTTTTAAAGATTTATTTTATTTACTTTATTTTTCTTTATTTACCACTCCCT
>JAQZBX010097392.1:0-11695 GCA_029593785.1 Cabassous unicinctus
GTCTGTGGTGGGTGTGGTTGTGTGTGTATGTGTGTGTGTGTGTGTGTGCCTGTGGTCTGAGATAAACCCCGTGATTGCTCCTCTGGGCTATCTCACGTCTTTGATAACGACAGCATCACAATGTGCTGGGTGTGCCTGCACTTCCTGGGAATCTGGCAAGAACCTGGTTCAGTGAGGGAAGGGAGGTTACACAGCCTACGCTGCTGTGAGAGCACTGAGCCCGAGGACCAGGCTGGCCTTGGCCAGGTTGTTTAAGTTTGGGTTTTGAGCTTCATTGACCTCTCCCTCCAAAAGGCAGGGGGTTCCCAGGTAACATGCTTCAAGTGTAAAATAAAGAGCAGAAAGCTACCAAATCAATAGTAGAATGGATAAATATTCGTGGAATGGAATGTTCTACACCATGAAAATTGACAAACTGCAATGCACACAGTGGTATGGATAGTTCTTACAAACACAACGTTGAGTGAAAGTCCCAGGCACAAAAGTCACAAACCGTATGATTCCATTTATTAAAAGATCTAAAAGAGACCGAACTAAGCCTTGGCGGCAGCATTCACAAAGTGGGCTCCATGGGATTTCTTGGGAACTGGTAATGCCTGGGAGCTGGCTACACAAGAAAGTTCAGAATGTGAAAATTCATTGGGCTGTATGCTTATGGCAGATCTAATTTTCATTATTTAAACTTCAATTAAAAGTGTAAAGAAAAACTAGAGAGGAGAAATGACTTCCTCAACCATGAAGGCAAAGGATTAAACTCCTGCCTCCTCTTTCTACCTCAGTTCCTTTATTTTTCAATGCTGTGGAGTTAAGGAAAGTTAGAGCAATTTGGAGGAAAGAAAGAAATACAGGGAGAAGAGTTTCTTTAAAGGCAAAGGCAAAATCATCACCTTCAAGAAAAATAGTCACACACATACATTTTAATTGAATTAAGCATATTAATTAAACATTTATTGAGCACCTATTAAGTGTTGGGATCTGTTCTAGGTACTTGGGATAGATCAGGAAATAAGTCAGACAAAGCTCCTGCCTTCACAGAGCTTACATTCTAGTGGGGGGCAGACCATAATATACTTTTATATAGCAGCTATAAGGGCAGCAGTGCTTTGGAAGAAAACAGAGCAGATACAGGAGGTCAGGGTGCTGTAGGGGAACTGGTTATAAGTTTTTAAAGGGGATGAAGATACAACATTTAAATGAAGACTTTAAGATAGTAAAGATCTGTATTCCTCCTGTTGTTTGGTTGTCATGGAAACAAAATTATTTTCTGACCCTTGGATATGCCCCTCAATGTGTGCAACTGAGTCAGCTTTACAATATCATCCATTTGTATGTGAGCCAAATCCCTGGAGCCATGAACAAAGATAATAAAATTGGCCAAGACACAGGTCCTTGTCAATTTTCTTTGTTATAGTTTGGTTCCCATGTTTCCTTTTAACATTAACTGAGTCCTTTAAAGTACTTTCAAGATATAGCAAAGCAGATAAAGAACTTGCTTTTGAGTACCTTTCAGTGTAGCTTATTGTAATTTGTTAATTGAATTGTGTGTGTGTGTGTATAGTAATAGTAGTAGTAGTGGAAGTAGTAGTAGTAGTTCAAGTAAGGAACTAACAAGAATGGATTGTTCATCCATTTTCTAGATTTTCTAAGATATCATAGATTATTTCAATTTTGATACAGTAATCAGTTCTCTAAAAAGATTGTTGGTTGGTTGGTTGGTTGAATTTACCACTAATTGCTTCAAATTTGATACAACTTTACTTAATATAGGATGCTTCAGAGTGTAACAAGATGTTAAATTGCAAGTTGCAACTGAAGCACCAAGATATGATAGATATCAGATTCCAGCGGAGGTGTGGTCCATGGGCAAAAACCTTGATGGAAATGATTGAGAACCATTACAACAACTTTTGGGACTGTTGTGCAAAAGGAAAGGATACAGTGTTTGAGGATTAGAGAGAAGAATTCTTTGGTGAAAGTTGTTGTGTTATGAGGCCCAGCTCCTATCAGAGAAAGATGCCTCTCAATTCTATTGGACAGCAGCTTCACCAGGACCATTTGAAGATCTTGGTAAGTGTTGGTCCTAATGCTGGAAGAATCACGATGACTGGGTCTGACTTCTATTAGAATACTCTAAAACTAAGAGCCGGTGGATTTTAGCTCAAGAAGCCAGAGCAAAAGTGAATGAAAGTTGAGGACCAAGTTTAGGAAATAAGTGTACTTCCAGCAAAGGAGGGACAAAAGATGGCTGGGTATCCCATGACCCAAATGTGGGTCTCATGGAAAGGTATAAGCTTAAAGGTCCCTTGACACTTGTCAAAAAGGCCAGTTGGTAAGCTGTTGAGAATCCAATAGTGTCTGTGTTGAATGAGCACCCAGAAAACGAATGACTGAATGTACAGTGGCAGCTTGAGAAATAGAGTGCATCATCCACATCATAGCCGTTGGATTAGTAGAGCCCAGTAGCAGAACCACCAAAACCCGGTGAAAGTATCCATCAGAGAGTCAACTCTAAATCTCTACCAGACACATGTGGTAAAACCAACTCATGAGAGTATCAGCCAAGAAAGAATTTTCTGCTCCCATTGCCATCCCTTCTGCCTCCCCTTGCTTCTCCCAGTGGGTATCAATTTACAGCTGATGAGTGACAGAGGGAAAGGGAAACAAGGAAGACAACCATACCTTCTCTCCAAAGGCAGGTGGCCAGCTGGCAGCCAGCCCCAGCTAAGAGAGAAAAGTCTATTAATATTAAATCTAGTCCAGAGTGTTGATTATGTTCTAGAGGTGGTCGTTTTTAATTACTCAATTGTGACTAACTGGCTTGAAATGGTAAGTGACTTTCTATTGATTTAAGGGTAACCACGGTGACTAAGTGAATTTTCACCCAAAGCCAGAAGAAGTATCTCACCAGCCCCGCATGCCCACCACTACCACCAGGCAAGTTTAAAGGGATGGTGGGAGGAAAAAACTAGACTGCTTTCATGATCATTTTCCACGAGCCATGCTTGTTTAAAATGCTGGACTTATGAGTAAAGCTTTCTGGGCCACACATGAAGACCAATCTAAGGAATGGGTGGGGTGGCAAAAGAAATGTCTGTAGTGAGTTTCTTCTGAACCTAACCCTTGTCTGACTATATGAGACCAAGGAATCAACTCACAGTGTTTTGCCCTGTGATGTCAGATCAGGTCCTCAGAGCAATCTGGGAAAAATTTCAAACCAAATCAATTCTAGACCAATGATTCCTAAACTTTAGTAATTGTGCATAAAAGTAACTGTACTTGTACACAAGTAACTGCATAAGGGGAGCATGATAAACGTGAAGTTTTCCAGGCCCCACCCCAGAGATTCAAATTCATAACGTAAGGGATGAACCATTGTTAATCAATCCCCCAGGTAGTGATGATGTTGGTGGTCTGGCACCTCATTTTGGAAACACTGGTTTATGGCAGTAGTTCTCAAACTCTAATGGGCATATGAATCACCTGTGGATGTTGTTAAAATGCAGATTCTATTTCATGGATCTGCAGTGAGCATTTCTAACAAGCTCTCCCAGGTTACATTGCTGCTGCTGGCCCAAGGACCACATTTTGTGTAGCAAGGGATAGGGTATTGTTTCCCAAACCTGTCTTTTCTTAAGAATCAAAGATAGTCCCATTGGAAACAGGTTTCAGGCTTCCATCCTCATTTTGTTGACTCATAATCTAGCTCTCCATCTATTTCTAGTGGGAGATGTTATGGAGAGCCTGCGGCAGCATGAACAAAACAGCTGTTCCTCTGTTCTTTCTCATCACTGGATCCCAACAGAGAGAAAGAGGAAGAAAAATTCAAAGCCAGTAGCTCTGTGTCCAGACCATGGAAGACAATTCTGAGTGTCTCCCTGAGTGGTCCAATACCCATGCTTGACCCCACACAAAGGCTTTCACCCTAGACCAGATGTTCTTATCCTGACTGCACACCAGAACCATCTGGGGTCCTGAAAAAAAATTAATGCCTGGGTCCCACCCCTAGGAATTCTAATTTAATTGGCCTGCATATTAGGATTCTCAGAAGCTCCTCAGGTATTTCTAAAGGGTGGCAAAAGTTGAAAACCAGTGCGCTTGAAGATGTTTGAAGGAATCCTACATGAAGAAATATTGTCCACCATTTTATAACTGTGGCCAAAATCCTGTTGTTATAGTCATTGAGGTCAGGTTATAGCCGCCAAAAGTCTCCCATTAAACTTATATGGCCGAGTGCTCACTATGGCAGCACGTAACTAAAAATGGAATGATACAGAGATTATCATGGCCCCTGCGCAAGGATGACATGCAAATTCATTAAGAATTCCATATTTTTCAATGATGGAGATGGGAGTTTTTTCTTTTGGACTAAGGAAAACGTTCAAAGGTTCACTGGGGCAATGACAGCACAACTCTGTGATGGAAGTGCGAGCCACTGAGTGTACATTTAGCATGGCATGTACAAGGCATGGGGCTGTAGAACACAGTGCACCATGTGGTAGAAGATGGACTGTGGTTAACAGTACAGATATGAGTGTTCTCTCATGAACTGTAACAAATGTACAAAATTAATAAATAGCACTAACAATAGGGGGTGTATGGGAAAATATACCGAGTGTACGTTATGGACCATAGTTAGTGGCAATTGATAATGTTCTTTCATAATCTGTAACAAATGTTCCACAACAATGCAAGGTGATGTATGGGAATTTTGCAATTGTGCCTGATTGTTTTGTAAGCTCACAACTTCTCTAATAAAAATAACAGCAACAACAACAAAAAACTATATGGCCCAGAATCTGCTTCACCTCTCCAGCCTCAGCTCTCTCCAGGCTCCCTCACACTTTCTTGTCTCAGCCACAGGATGCTGCACATGCATCCACTCTGCCTGGAACCCCATTCCCTCTTCTGGTCTTCTGGTTAACTTCTACTCCTTTAAATATTTCGGAGACTTGCTGTAATTGTAAGTGCGCATCTGTTTGGAGATGCTGAACATCCTGTGTTTGATGGGGGTGGTGTGTGTGTGTGTGTGGTGTTTTTATTTGACATTGTTGTGTTTAGAAATTCTAAATTTTCTTCCTTTTTAAGAAAGAATTTGACACTTTAACGAGTGAGTCCTTTCACCCCCCTCAGCCTTATCCATTGAACAGGTGACTTGAGAAACTGCTCAGATGGGACAAGGAGGGGAAATGAAATAATATGATTAAACCCCAGACCAAGATGCCACAGGAGCTAATATTAGATCTTCACCTCACTCGCATTCATCCACACCATCACCTCAGGAAACCCAGATTTAACTGGTTCACTTGGTGAACAACATGACTGGAGGGAGCCCATCAGCCCCGGTGATGGGTGGGCAAAGTTTGAAGAGATGGTTTTCATCTTGGGATGGAGATTAGTTGCATCTCATCCAACGTATTGAAGACAATTCTTTTCCAAGTGTGCTTCTTGCTGTTAAGGAAATGTTGTTTAAATATGTGATTGTCGTAGGATGCTGCTGTGTATTTTTATCAACTTTACTGAGATATGATTACATACAATACACTGCACCCGTTCAAGCTGCACATTTTTATGTATTGGCAAATGCTTACACCCTTGTACCACTGCCACCAGCAGTTGGAGCATTTCCATCACCCCCCAAAGTTTCCTCTGCTCTTTGCAATCCCTCCCTCCCTCTACTCCTGGCCCCAGGCAACCGCTGATATGCTTTCTGTCACTATATATTTATGTTTTTCAGAGTTTCATTTGAATGGAACCGTACAGTATGTACATTTTTTTTTTGCATCTAACTTCTTTTCCAGAGTATGTATTTAAGTTAGAGCTCCCGTTCATTCCAACTAAAGAACTGAATTGTTGAAAATAAGCTAGTGAAGGTCAATAAAAAAGGAAGCCAGTTCTGTAGGACTTTTTAATATATATCTTAACTCATTAATGAGGCAACTATTAAGATCACGCTTAGCAAATCTCTCACAATGATAGTTATTGCTAACAATAAAGTGGCTGGATAAAAGACTCGCCAGAGAACGTAAGGTTCTGTCAGAAAAGTTTGAAGTACTGCTTTATTTTTACACAGGGGTGATACTACAATGGATAGGAAAGGTAAAAGACAAAAGAAAATGAAACCACTACAAGGAAAAATGCAAATTTCTCAAGGGAGACTAAGAAATACAAGTTGTGTGGGAGGCCAAAACTACACTCCATGTAATTGGATCAAAGATTAGTCAGAGCTGAAAAGTTGTAGAGCATTTTAAAATTATGCTCTATTATTTCCAGGTGCCCACTGTTGATTGTGCTGCTGACACAGAGGAGAACAACCCATCCTTTCAAGTTTATTTCTAAAACAACGGCAATTGTTTCTGCGTCGTCCTTTTACTCTTTAGCAGAGGTGATAAGCACACCAAGAAATGTCCCGCATTTCAGAGAGAAGCTTGCTCTCCCCACACTCGATTTGCTTTGTGTATTCCTATCTTATTTTGATGAGGAAATAGAGCTCCTCTGTAATAAGATGGTGCTGCTCGTCAGGGATTAGAGAAAGGTAAATTTCAATAAAACGATGGATCGTTAATACGTAGGAATCACTGTGCAAACACTGGGACCCTTTTCTGGGGAATATTCTCAGTGCCTCCTTCACAGAATTTTTTTTAAAGTCTGCTGATTTCAAAAGCTTCCCTTTCCTGCACTGATTATCATAAGGTCTCTTCTCCCCTCCCTGGGAACCTCTGGGTTCCCTTTCCCCTACCTGAGTGACACGAGACCCTTCATTCCCTGCTGACCCCAGGTGATGTTGGACGGGGCTGTGGCTGTATTTGGTATAAAAGACTGCAGCTTGGACCTGTGAGGGGCTGGGCATGGGAGGCTCTGACGGCTGCTGATTACCTCCCCTGGGTCAGTCACCCTGTGGTGCACCTCTCAGCATGACAAAGTCTTGTTTTTCAAGCCAGTGGTCTGTTTTCCCCACAATTATTTAGATTTCAGGATAGCCTGCATAAATTCTTGAAAACAGGAATTGGTAGGTTTGGTAGTTTCCTAAATGTCATTTTTCACTTAGAAGAATACATGTTTTGTTTTCACATTTTATGATAACTGAATAGGAATGTCTTACACTTGTTGATGTTTTTAAATTTATCAATCCTCTACCTATCACCTCTCTCTCTCTCTCATAATTGATCATCTATCTTATTTTATTATTTTTGGCCAGGCAACAAGTATACGTTGTCACTGCCTGTAAATATTTGAACTCAGTTCTGTTGTCCTCACCTTGGTTGAGTTGTGCACAGTCAATTTTGTAAGTACTGAACTTAATCACTCTTTAAGTCATCTTCAGAAAGTTCACACTATGATTCAGCTGTGGGAAAAAAAGTTATTAAATCCTCAAGGTAGGGAAACAGAGTGGTAGGATATAAATTTGATACAAGGAAGCAAATGCTCCTTGTTGGAGGAATTACCATAGTGTGTTTTTTGTTGGTTGGTTGGCTTTTTGCAAAGCAATAGCGGTTATCAGTAGAGGTCACCATAGGATCCAAGAAAGAAAGTATGCGAAGTATATGAAACTGAGTTATGCTTTGTTACTGCATAAGGACTGCCTGTTACATGCCAAGTAGAAGGACCCAGCATCAAACTACCAGCTACTTGGAAGAAAATCTCCATGAGCAGAGTAGAGGCCTCTCCTAAGAAAGGCTGCTTCAGTAACGCCCTCCATAGTCCAAGGACAGTATTGCTTAGGAAAGGATGGATGGAGGCAATACATGTTGAAAAGCCATTGTTTGACTCTTACTATAAAGATGTCTTAGGAATTTTATAACAAATTTATTTTGCTTATACCTTCATTTTCTTGTATACACAAGAGTGATATATGACAAATGTGTATGTCTAAATGTCTTAAAGAAGACAGTCAGTATGAAATAAGAGATTCATGGTGATAAGAAATCATTGCGTTTATGGTTTAATTAGCAGCAGTTTTTCCTTAGTGGTACATAAAATAGTAGTGCCCTTTAGCATTAATGGCATCTTAGGTTCTGTGAAACAGGATAATGAAATTATACCAACTGGACCGAGGGAAAATGCATCTCGTAGGGCACACCAAGAGACTCAGCTGAGTAGAGGCATCTCTGAATTAGAATGATAGAGTACTCTTGGTAGTTCCTTCAGTTAGGGGAGTGTGGGAATTTGGGGGAGAAGGGAAATAACTGTAAAGCAGGAAGATGAACCAGGAAGGCTTCTTAGCTTATCAACATTATCCACACCTTCTCCTAATCATGATTCCTTTGGATTTTCACATTCTCCAGCTAACATGTAGATACCCCTCCTGGAAGTGTTGGATTGATCAGTCATTCACATTTTAGGGGATTATTTGATTAAAGTAATTCACATGAAATCTTAGCAGGCATAATCCAAACTAAGAAGAGAAAGGGATTTCTACCAGAAGACGTAGGGGGAGAATTCATGAAATAGGATCAAAGGGCAAATTTTTACAGAGAATTTATGCAATCATCAGTCATTCCAAGGGCACTGGGCACCTAGACAAAGGTCAGAGGATGGAATAATGTTAAACAAGGTGGGACAGAAGAGCACCAACTCATGACTGTGGAGTTAATGGAAGGAGTGGCCATCAAACATGGCCCCAACTTCTTTGACATTCCACCCCACAACAGGGTATTAATGGACCCTGCCCTTGAATCTGGGTGGGCTCAGGATTGCTTCAACCAATTGAATATGGTGGGAGTGATGCCTATGTGTTTAGGATCTAAGGCTAGATCCTAAAAGGCTGCTTTCATTTGCCAAAGACTGCAATGCACTATACCAGAAATGGGTTGACTTTTACAATGGGAATTTATTGGGTTAAAAACTTGTAGTTCTGAGACTGTGAAAATGTCCAAATCAAGGTATCATCGGAGATGCTGTCTCACCGAAGGTCGACTGCTGGGATCGTGGACTCCTGCCATGTGGCAGGGCACAGTGGTGGCTTTGCTGGTCTCTGCCATCTCCTCCAGGCTCACTTTCTCCCTGAGCCCAGCTGTGGGTGATCAGGCGGATGGCAGGGCATAATGGCAACATTGGCTCATCTCTCTCTTCTCTTCCAGACCTCGTTGCTAATTCTGCTTTGGGCTGCTCCATCTGTGGCTTTTCTTTCTCCTGTATTCATTGATTTCAACTTCTGTAGGCTTCTTTCTGTCACTGTGGCTTTTTTTCCCCCTGTGTCTGTGGCTCTTTATTCCTCATTTATAAAGGAATCCAGTAAGAGGATTAAGATCCATAGAGTGTAGTTGTGTATTGAAGGGTAGGACAGGTGGGTAGTGGTATTATTGGGTTTGGTGGTACAGGGTTGACAGGTGGGTAGATTGGGAAGGGTGGGTTAGAATACCCAGGATACTGGGGGGAGAGAAGAGAGAGGGGCCAGGTGAACACTTGTGATTTGTGAGTTTGAGGTTGAAAGTACAGAGGTGGGAATGCTCTTATGGCCATATGACAAGGAAGTGTCACTGGTTTAGGGTGTTGGTTGGGGGGAGGGCATTCGGGACAGGGTGTATGGGAGTATGTGAGTGTTCATCCTGTCATAATGAGTTGTATCAGTGGGTGGAGACCCACATAATGAGTGGGAAGGAGATGGACTCCCATCTTTGGGAGGACCGATTTGCTCAAAAATAGACAGGCAGGCATCTCTTCAGAGCAAGGGCAGTTCCTAATAGGGGAGGACAAACCAGTGTGTCAAGACCTCTTGTTGCATATAACAATGAATCTTGTCATCCAATGGGTCAAGGCAGGGGGTCGTCATGGGCCCCGGGGGGATGAGGAGGGAGGAACAGAATAGATCAAACAGGGGGTATTTAGTGGTCAGTGGAAATGTTTTTCATTACCTTACACTGATGGAAACAGGGCATGGTAAATATCATCAAAATTTATAAAAGTGTACGATCCAGAATGTGAACCATACTGTAAACCATTGGCAATGTTTAGTAGCTGTGTTTCACTATCTGTATATCACTTATAACAATGCTACCATCCACGTAGAAAAAGGTTTTAATATGGGGTGAGGAAAGAGGGAGGAGGTTGGGTATATGAGAGTCTCTTGTATTCTGTGTGTGACTTTGCTGTAACCTAAAACTTCTTTGAAAATTAAATGAAGAAGAGTGAGACACTGGGGAGTGAGAGGGGGATGGTGCCACAGTATAGACTGGACACCAGATATTGTAGTGATAAAAGACAAAATGTCAAAAAAAATTATTTTTTAATTTTTTTCCCATTTTTTGAATATCTCAATCTTTTAATTTTATTTTAGTTTTAGGTTTTTTAAAAAAGTTTTCATGTATTTTATCTCTTACATTTAAACTTATCATTATTATTTCATTTTCCTATTAATTATATTTGGCTATTATATTGGCTTCATCTTTAAAGAAGCTTTGGATCACAGAAGGGTTACAAGTGGGGTGGGAGAGGATCGTTGCTGGGGGGTGTCAGGGATGGGGGGTGCATGGGAGGAAGTTCACCTGAACATACATACAAGGTATATAAAATTGTTCAAATGTTCACGGGGCATGGTCACAGTGGGTGGAGAATCACTCAATAAATTAGAGAATACTGAATTCCCATCCTGGAGAGCTCTGCCACATTCTCCATGGGAGCAGCAACAGTCCCCCAAGTGCAGGGGCAGTGTCTGGCAAAGGAGGATGATCCACTGATGGGCCCTTGTTATTGATGACTAGCCTTACAAGCCTTTGCTCTTGAAATAGAAACTTAGCCTATTGTTATGGGGTGCCTAAGTGTTGCTTCCTGAGAGCCTCCTTGTTGCTCAAATGTGGCCTCTATCTAAGCCAAACTCAGCATATGAATGCATTACCTTCCTCCCAGCATGGGAAATGACTCCCAGGGATGAGCCTCCCTGGCAATGAGGGATTACTACCAAGTACCAACTGGCAATATGACTGGAAAAAGACCTTGACTTAAAGGGGGAAATGGTAAAGACAAATGAGTTCATATGGCCAAGAAATTTCAAAGCGAGTCGGGTGGTCATCCCAGAAGTAATGCTTATGCATATCTCAGTAGGACCTCATAGGCTTCCAAAGTGGATATCACCCCAAATGATATCCTGAGGGCTCTGGAGACACCCAGGTCCTGTGTTAGGGTGGATAGCTCCGGAGTTTAGTGCCTTATCAGTGGACCCTACTTTGGAATCTGTGCTCCTGTGAGTGACAGAGTTGGACTCTAATATGTCTTCCCTGCATATGGTTCATCTGTCCCTTCTATTCAAACCTATATGTGGTGCTGGAGTTTGTAGGTGTACATCCAGAGACTGGAGTCTTTGGGCTGTCCATGTGCCAGCAGGGCCTGGAATCTTGGTGGAGCTGCAACTCCTAATCTACAGCTCAATGGACTCACCCAAGACACCTGGCAGGGAGATGATGATGGACAATGACCATCCCAGGGAATGGAGAGAGTCTTCAAATGCAGGCAGGATAATCCCATCCATCTTATCCATGGGATATAAGCTCCCTCTCAATTGCAGGTGGAGTGGACATCACTATCTCAAACTCCTCAGGATTGGGGGAAGAGCTATGGACTAGAGTGGACTTGCTGGTATTCTGTTATAGACATATTGTGATTCAAGCAGTGGAAGAAATTACAACATTAATGTGGACCCAGTGGCCACTGGACGCTCTGGGTGCAGGGAGAGGCAAAAGCAGTTGTAACACAGTGGCTTTTT
>JAQZBX010097393.1:0-11696 GCA_029593785.1 Cabassous unicinctus
AAACTTCAGAATGAGGAAAATTATCAGGAATAAAGAGGGGCATTACATAATGATGACGGGATCAATAAACCAAGAATACATAACAATCCCAAAATGTATGTACCTAACAAAAAAAGAGTCAAATACATGAGGCAAAACCTGACATAGCAGAAAAGAGAAAAAAACAAACCCACCATTTTGGTTGGAGACTTCAATGTCCCTCTATAGGTAGATCAACAAATCAGAAGGAATATAGATGAGAAGTACTAACAACTTGATCTATTTTGAATTTATAGAACACTCCATGCAAAAACAGCTAATACATATTTGTCTCAAGTTCACATGAAACAATCACCAAGATAGCCTACATTCTAAACCATAAAAAAAATCCTTAACATATTAAAAAGAATAGAAATCATACAGAGTATATTCTAAGAAAATAAAAGAATTTTTAAAAAGGCATCAATAACATGAATATAACTGGAAAATCCCCAAACATCTTGAAATTAAACAACACACTTCTAAATATTAATGGTTAAAGAAGTTTTAAGAGAAATGTTTTAAGTATTTTGAACTAAATGAAAATGAAAATACAACTTATCCAAACATGTGGGATGCAGAAAATTTGGTGCTTAGAAGGAAATTTATAGTATTAAATGCACATACTATATGAAAAAAAAAAAAAAATCGGAAATCAATAATCTACACTTCCATCTTAAGAAACAAGAGAAAAAAGAAAAGATTAAGCCTAAAACAAGCAGAGGGAAATAATAAAACTAGAGCAGAAATCAATAAAATATAGATTGAAAAATAATAGATAAAAATCAACAAAACCAAAAATTGTTTCTTTAAAAAAATCAACAAAATTGACAAACTATTTAAACAAAGAAGGAATAGAAAGAAATAGACTTAAGTGTCACAAACCCACATAAAGCATTATTGCTACTTTCAAATGAGCTTGGTCACCAGGGTGAGTATCTGTTATGCAAGTGAGTAAACTGATTCAGTCTAACCCAGTGGTTGTCAAAGTGTAGTTCCCCAAACCAGCAACATCAGTATCACCCAGGAAGTTGTTACAAATGCAAATTTTTTGACCCATCCTAGATACATTAAATCAGAAACACTGAAAGTGGTGCCCAGCAATTTGTGTTAACAAAGCCTCAAGTGATTCTAATGCACACTAAAGCTTGAGAACCAATGTTATATTAGTAACTGACACAACAGTCAATAGATAAAGCTGAGTAGTGATATTATGCAGCAAATACAGGTCGTAAATTAAATATAAAGCCTCATATAGGATATATGCCTCAAAAATATACCTCAGTGATATGTTCTACAAACCTAAATTCCAAAATTAAATATTTTGTTATAATTTTTAAATTGAAAAAGACATTTACAACTCAAAATATACATGGAGATTGGTCCAGGAGCTATTCCTAGTGATATGGGTATCTAATATTTCTATAAATTTAAAATGCTCCCAGGATAAACCAGTGCTAAAGCAGGAATACAATATTTTTACTTATAATAATTAGACCAGAAAAAAGTCATTTCAAGTTTAAAACATCACCAACCTACCTGGTCAGTTCAAATAATACATATTCTGCGTATTTACAAGGCTTTAAAAAGGGTGCCTCATAAAAAAAGGCACTGTCAAGAAGTTGATGATGATCAATGACTGAGACAAACTCCTGTTTAGCTAATTAGAACCACTGATGTGCAATAATGATGTAAGCTAAGAATATTTGCAGACTTCTTTAGGATGAAAAATGAAGTGAAGAGAGGCTGTCAAATTTATACAAGTTTAAAGCTCCAATCACTTTTCCCAAGAGTACTACTACCCATTTAAAGATTTAACGTTGCTATACTTAGCCACATGAATTACCACACTAACTTTTTGCCATTTTTCTAAATTCAAAAATCAGGAAATTATTCTAAATCATTAAGAAGCCAAATTTTATTGTGTTATAGACCATGCCATATATTATACAATATGACAGGATCATATTCTCTGGGTTTGAGCCCATTTTTAATGAGATGTCAAAAATGAAATATTAGAGTCTAAAAGAAACATTTAACCATACATGAGGTAATGTTATTGGGTCTAAATTAGAAAACAAAGAAAATAAAAACTCAAAACTTATACTGAAGTTGATTTTTCTTAACAGATAGATAGAAATAATTTTCAAAAGAAGGCTATTAATGGCTTCCAATTTAAACACATCCCCAATATCTAATAAACTCGAAGATACTGAAACAGTAAAACTGCTAAATTGGAAGTTTATAGAAATAACTATACTCTCTTCACATTATTTATCCTTTTACTCAAAACTGTTTTCCTAATCTGAATATGTGTAATGAATTACTAGAATGGTATCTATGAATGATACAATATAAAAAGAAAATCTGAAAAAGAGGTTACACCATATTTTACAAATGCATTTTACCTCACAATAAAAACAACTATTTTTAAAAATCTCTAATATTTTACATTAGAATATTCTAATAAAAATAAAAAGTTTGATACAAAAGATTTTAAAGATCCAAGGATACTTAAAATATCTATTTTAGACAAAATTGCATTTTTATTACATAATTCAAAAATTACAACCATTAGATTATAGTTTTCAATATAAATATATGTGTAAAACCATATCTGAAAGCCAAAACTTGTTCTAGAGAAGCCAGCCTGACACACAAAAAAGAATTCATTTTTTTTCCCTATTCAACCCTGGTAGGTACAAACAAACAGAATCAGGCTACAACATCTGAATCTAAATCTAAATTATGGAATATCAATGAACTATTTAAACAAAGAAGAAATAATTTAATAGAACATAACTGTTAAGATTTAATATATTACTAAAAAAATGTTCCTTTGTAGCAGATAACCTTATTCATTCAACGCCATTTCTAAATATACAAAGTTGAAATTCAAAATAAAACCTCTTCTTTTTTATAGTTAGAAATTAAATGACTTTTGGTTCCTAATTTTCCTGTGCATCTTCCCTTTCGACTACATGCCCAGGCATTTCTGTATATACCCAACATTACCTAAAACATCCATAAAGAGTTGGAAAAGATCATGTATAATATGACTTTAATAATTGTGCAGATATTTTTCACCAAGAATCTAGAAGTGTCTTACGGTGTTCAAAAATATCAGCACTTCAGAACAGACTGTTTTAACATCTGCACATCACCAGGGTTGCCCCCAAGGATTTTTAAATGATGCCTGCCTGTGCTGAATAAAGTGCTAACTTGCACCTTGCATTTCAAACTGTGTCCTGAGCAGCCATCCAGTTGGTACAACACCAGCTGAATTCCCACAGGCCACGGTTCACTCAGGCTTGACTGCAATTATCATGTCAATATTTTGTGCTCTGATATGCAGATATGCATACATGCAAGCAGCATAATATTTTCTTCTCCATGGAATGTTGACTTATGTTCAATGTTCTGGGAATTTTTAATTAAACCAGAATTAAATTTTCATCAAATGAGGACAATCACAATTATTTTACCTTAAATATAAAAGTTACATTTCTGTACTACCTTCTGCCATACATATAAAGGCTAAATGTTTTAAGTAACTATGCTTCACTACAATTTCACGGTTCTTTAATTAAAAAATCTTCATATAAATTTGTTATTTGTTAACATTCTTGCATCTAGAGTAAAAGTTCAAATGCATTTCTTCATACTTTATTGGACTTTCTCTCACCTTGAACATTAGGCAGGTTCTAACTAAACACCTCTATTAGTTCCTATGACTATCCTTCCATCCATCCCTATCTCTGCCTAAGTATCCTTGGCTGTTTCAACATGAAATGTGTACAGCAAAAGTATATTTATGCCCATGTGGAGCTGCCTAGCAGCACTGCTGCCAGATGGTAGAATTCTGGCAGCTACACTTCTGGGGTCTCCAACCAGCCATGCTACTACCATGCTCTAAAATGCAACCTCTTTGCAGGAGGCTGTGTTGGCCTAATACACATGGGACAGTGTACAACCATACAGCAGCTGTGCAACCCATGTGTTTAGGAGTGGAAACGAAACAGGGGGAAGGTTTTCCCAGTGGCGAGAGTATATAATATAACTTTATAACAACAGCCTGCTTATTAAGCATCTAAACTTTAAGTGTAAACATATATATGAGAATTTCTCATTCTCTAGGAGAGTAAATCTTTAATCACAAATATCTCATATCAAAGAGATATAGCATGCATTTCCTAAATACACATACCTATAAATATTAAAAATCACCTTGCCTTTTTATTCCTTTTATTTCCATTTTCCAAGACTTAGTTTTCATTTATGGACAGAAAAGAAGAAAAAGAAGAGAAACTGAAGATAGTAGACTGAGTAGAAGAAAACAGTATCAAGAAGACTACCAGATGGTAAGTACAGAACAATAAAAAGAAAGCAATGTCTTCACAACAAAATCTATACAAAGATGCAATGTTTAGAAGTGAAACAAGTAGGAAAACAAAGCAATTTTTGTATATGGTTCATCTGAAATATGTATATATTAAGAAATAAAAATAAATTTATCATTTTCATTGATAAAACCTGAACACCTTAAATTGGAGATTTAGTTACATTTCTAAATTTGGGTTTTCAAATTCAAATACAACCACCATTTTAAGGATACTGAAGCAAATAAGTTGCAGTATTAAAGAATAACAACAACATGAAGGAAGCTGAGAATTACTCTTAGAAGCCTATTACAAAGAAGATACTGAGTTTCCTCAAGACTCTACAAAGACAAACTGAAAAAGAACTTAAACTGCAATATGAGAGATAACACCAACAACAATAATACAGGAAAGCAGATGTGGCTCAAGGGATTGGGCTTCCGTCTACCACATGGGAGCTCCCGGGTTTGGTTCCCGGTGCCTCCTGGAGAAGGTAAGCTGGTGTGGCAGGCAGGCAAGGCGAGCTAACGCAACAAGATGACACAACAAAAGAGACACAAAGAGGAAAGACAATGAGAGACACAACAAACCAGGGAGCTGAGGTGGCTCAGGTGATTGATGCCTCTCTTCCACATAGGAGGTCCTGGGTTCGGTTCCCCATGCCTCCTAAAGAGAAGATGAGCAGACAAAGAGAGCACACAGCAAATGGACACAGAGAGCAGACAGCGAATGCTAACAACAAGGGGGGGCGGGGCGGGGTGTAAATAAATAAAATAATTTTTTTTTAAATATGTTTTTATGCTCCTTTTACATGTATTAATTCAAAACACCTCTATTTTTATTTTCATTTTACAGAAAAGAAAACTAAGGCATGAAGAACTGAGTCATTTGCCCGAAACAACCAAAATAGTAAGAGGAGGAGCAAGATTCCAAACCAAGTAGCCTGGCTCCAGAGACTGTGTTATGAACCACTAACCATTAAAATAAGTTCTTTACAGATGTTAGAGTTAAATATTAAACATGTACCAATGAAAGATGTACGGATTTTTCTCTAACAGTCTTTAAACTGGGAAAACATTCATCTTTCTAGTTTAGAGTCTCTTCTGCAGAATCATGGTACTTTATCTAAACCTCAATAAATGAGATCTAATAGAGGTCAGGGTGAATTATGACTTATGAATCTACAACATGGATAAAAGTAAATAAATACATAAATCTTAAAAAAAAAACAGGATGTTTGACACATGGAGAATAAAACCAGGGAGGAGAGCTTTTGTAAATAGGAGAGGTCAGTAAAGACCTCACTGAGTTGATGATTATACAATCACCTTCATGAGGAGGGCCAGAGTGGTGGTGGTTCTTCTTACCCTGACCCTCTCTTCCCTCATGCAATTAGCAAACTGTTGAACACATATTAGGCATTCAGTAGTTAACTTTTAATTAAGTTGAAAGCATCTTTACATATGCAAAACTATACCACAATCTATACAGACCTAGCACTTAAAAACTCAAAAACACAGAATTTCAAGAAGGCTCAAGACAATAAAACTGACATCATAATAATTGGAGTGTTTTGATATTTTCTGCTGACATGGGAGAGCATATTTTTAAAAGTAGGAAACAATAGTCTTAATTAAGAACAGAAGAATGCAAGGAAAAGCTCACACCACTGGGTTATTAAGCCAAATATCTTTCATTTCTAGCAGTATTAAAGATCAAAATCAGATTAGACAAAGTTATACTCTATTAGTTCTCCTCCCAAAATACTAACATGACCCCTCAAATAGACCTAGTTTCCAATAACTATTTGCAAAAATCTGATTCTTTGAATTCATCATGAAAGCATATTCCAATTTGAAGCCTGAATTCATCATGGCATAAATGAATAAAATGCCACTAACACATGACTTTTTTTTTAATTTTCAAGGTACCCTACTTGACTTCTTTTCCCTGAACCAAACTACGAATAAAAAATGTTACTAAGTCCAGGATCTTATAATAAATTTAGATCACATTCCCTTGTTGCCTTCTTTTTTTCCTGACTGACAAGGCTTTTCTTGTTAACATTCAGGTAAGAACACACCTTCCCCTTAGGTAGTAGTTAAAAACTCTGGAATCGTACTGTCTGATTTCAAATCCCGACTCCGCCACACATTAGTTCTGTGAGCACACGCAAACTACTTAGATTTTCTGGGCCTCAGTTCCTTCACCTGTAAAATGAGGAAAATAATATTACCTACCTCATTGAGTTACTGTGAGAAGTCACCAGAGAAAACACTAAGAAATGTGTATGGCCCATAAGAAACCCTCAGTTAATATAAAGGTATTATCACAATGGTTATTCAGTGATATATTAAACTATGAATACATGGAATTACAAATGTATCCATGTAACAACATGAAACGCAACAATATTTTCCACATGGTTCAAAATATACTTCCTTATAAGATGCATTATTTTTAAAAAATCATTTTGAGTCACATTATACAGTTCAGTATCAGTAGGCAGATATCTTTGAGGATCAATCGGCAACATACTCTGTTGCAAGACAATAAATGACACCATGAAGTCCAATAACAGCACAGACAGAATTATTTTCCTTTATATATCTTCATAACAATATTCAACATTTTTTCCTGTTTATTCACTCAAATTTGTCCAGTAATAACTTTCATTTTATTCCATTTATCATCATGTTGAAATATTTTATTCACCATCACTAATTCCCTCTGTATTCCAAATTTTTTATAAACACACTACATAAAAACAATTCTTTCAAAAATTTCTCCATAAAGCCTCTGCTGGAAACATTTTTTCATCAAGAAAAATCCCAATAATATTATTCCTTTATTTCATCATCATTAGTTTCTCAAGAACCTTTGCTGTTAAATCAAAAAGAAGCAAAAAGGATTCACTGTTTTGAAGTAGAGAAATTGGATGGGACACTAATCTTGCCTGAATTGCACTGAAAACAATGATATACATTAGATGAGAATAAGTTAATTCCACGGTACACAAAATGTATACCAAGGTTCCCTGCGGTGCTGCAGATAACTCAAAAGGGCAATGTGGGATAATTTTTTGAAGGAAACACAACAATATTTGACAGCTATTGGACACTGCACAGAATACCAGCTAGAGGAAGTTCAGGGTTCCAATATTAGATCCCATTACATCCCATTCATGGCATCGTATCTTTACAAAGGTGAGTTTTTGACAGTTGCTGTGATAAATAGGAAGTAGAGAGCACAAAGCAGGAAATGAGGGTGGCAGTGTCCAATCTTATTGCAAGGTTTGAGAAGATAAGTTGCATAGTGCCCAAACAGCCACACACATCCATTAGTAAGTAATGGTTATGAGGCAGGTTAATATAGTGAAAGGGGGAAGGTAGCTGAGGCCCGCAGATCACATGGCCCACAGACACCCTCCAGTAACATCCTGAGGGATCTTGCAAGACCCCAGCCATGAGAATCTCATTTGGAACAAGAGGGAAAACCCCGGATACCCTCAAAGGGCCTCACCATTGGCCTCTGAGAACTGACAGGTGGGGCAACAAATCAGGATAGCAAACAGCTGGGGCCACACCCCCAACATTATGAAAGGGGAGGAGCAAAGACTTTTAAAAGGCCTGACCTGGGGACAGGCACGGCAATTTACCCTGCAGTACACCAGCGGTCTATGCCTTGGGCTGTGCACTTTTCTCGTTTTCTTGTTTCTTAATAAACTCTTCACTCCCTTGCCTACCCCCATGGCGTGTTCTTAAATTCTCTTTTTGTTTTGTTTTTCTGTTCAACTCCTGGTTTATTCTTCACAAGTTTTTTTTCTTAACTGACGGCAAAAACACTTCACATCTAATTCTCAAAACAAGTTGGTCCCTGCTCCCTGAGCCATTCTTAAGTCTTTTTAAATTATTTTTTTTTTAATTTTTAAAGAAGTTTTAGATTACATAAATGTTACATAAAAAAATATAAGGGATTCCCACATGCCCCACTCCCTCCCCCTCCTACACTTTCCCACATTAACATCATCCTTTTAGTGTGGTACATTTGTTACAATTGATGAACCCATTTCGAAGCACTGCTACTAACCATGGACTACAGTTTACATTATAGTTTACACTCTGTCCCACACAATTTTGTAGGTTATGACAAAATATACAATGGCTTTTATCTGTCACTGCAATGTCATGCAGGACAACTCCTTAAATTCTTTTATGCAACATAAGCCAAGAACCTGGAAGCCCAGAAACCAGAGCTATCCAGTAACATTATTTGGCAAGCCAAACTAGGAGAGACGCAACTGGCGCTCCCTGACCCTCATCAGAGACTGGTGAATTTTAATTAAAGCCTGTCTGTGCCCTCTTTTGTTTTATTAACAAGGCCCTGAGATGCTCACCCTGGGCTGTGTAGGGAGGTTAGTTCCTTACTCAGCTCCCACAGGGCCCCTGAAGTTCCTCTTCATCCATTACTCCAGGACCCCTGAGGCTGTTTGTCTATAAGCCACACAACAAGCTCTGCTTTTTAACATGCCTCTTAATTCCAGGTTTAACTGTGGACCTCGGTCCCTGGGAGTGCCATGAGATGAGCTCATTCATGGCTATCTCCTAAGACATCTGCAAAGTAGGCAAAAGAAAAGACCCTAGCCAGTCCTCTTCCTAGCAGAAAAGCCTGGTGTAGCCATTTGGTAATTTGATGCAATTATGAATTCCAAAAATATAATTGGATCATGCTTGTAAACTGATCTGTTAATCTGGGCATGGTTAAATTATGATTAGGGCATTGACTGGGCCATGTCAGTAGGGCATTGAGCCCCACCCCTTGGTGGGTGGGGAATCAAATATAAAAGGCATGGCAAGAACAGAGTTGAAGCAGTTTTTGAGAAGCAGTTTTGATGTTGGAGTTTTGATGTTGGAGAGAAGGCCCCAGGAGAAGAGAAGTGAGCCGTTCGCCTGATAGTCTACAGCTGACCTTAAGGAGGAAACAGAGTTGCTAAGCCCAGAGAGAAACGCAGCCCGGGGAAGAGAGGAACCCAAAAAGCCTGAACCCTGGCAAACATCGGCAGCTGTCTTGCTCCAACACGTGGCAATGGACTTTGGTGAGAAAAGAAACTTAACGATTTATGGCCTGGTATCTGTGGACTTCTACCCTAAATAAATACCCTTTATAAAGACCAACCCATTTTTGGTATTTCACATTAGCACCCCTTTGGCTGACTAATACACCCGGTTTGGGAACTAAGGTTTAGAAACCAGACCCAGCTGTCTTCCAAGACCTCTAAAGTTCTGGAGAAGCCCAGGGACATAAGGCTCCCGATCCCTGGAATGTGGGGACAATGAGCAGGGCTCCCAACCTCCAGGACGCTGGCTCAGCGAGCAATCCGTTTCAACCAGGTCTACTGGTGGGACACCACCCAGAGTGACTAACATATTTATCCTCTCCTAGGATAATGGGCAGCTTCTAACTGGGACAACCTGCCTACTGATAGTCTAAAAAGAAAGAGGCTAATATTTTCCTGCCACACTACATGTCTGCAGTATGGCCGAGAGTGGGCTCTGTACGGGACCCTGAATTCCAGTTAAATCTGTATAAGAGGAAAACAGGAGAGGACAGATAGATCTGAGGGCCAGAGACTACGTGGTCATATTGTTGAGGGAAGTGCCGGGACCCCAATCCCGCCCTCAGCAGAAACCCACAGCTTTAAAAAAAAATAAACTCCCCTCGGTCCCTGGTCCCTCTCTCTTCAGGCGATTTATATGTTTGGCTATGCCCAATTGCACTTCGCGGGGGATCGGATACTGCTTCTGCCGGATCGGAATCGCTCCAGGCTTCAGGTTGATGATGAGGGGTGCATGGTTCCATGCCATTCCCGGTGGGTTTTTCCTGCCCAAACCTGGGGAAAAAGTTCCAGCATTTTTCCGGATTCTGACCTGAATTTTCTTCCACGTGAAGTCTCCATTCTTTGTTTCGGGGCACGGTGACGAGGAGAGTGAGGCCAGTCCCGAGGTTTAAACTTGCTGGCCCTTCATGTTTGAAGGTAATCTGGGCTCCCAGTTTGGTTAAGAGGTTCCTACCAAGCATGGGAACTGGACATTCAGGCAGGTACAGAAATTCATGAGTTACTTTGTGGCCACCAAGCTGGCAAGTTCTTGACTGGCAAAAAGGCCGTTGGCTTGACTGGTCCCCAGTCGCTCCTATGATATTAGCGGTTTTTCCGCTAAAGGGGGCCACGGGGGTTGTGACCACAGAATGTTCAGCGCCAGCGTCCACCATGAAAGTCATTGACTGGCCCCTGACTTGTAGTTTGACCATGGGCTTGAGGGGGCCAAGTTCCAGTGAGCCCGGTCGCCCCTATTCAGGGTTGAGTCCTGCCAACCCAAGCAGATGGTCTTGGGGCTCAGGTCAGTATTTCCCTTTAGGGATGTTTCCTGTGTGCCTGAGTCTTTTGGGGGCACTTATTTTTCCAGTGTCCACTCTCTTTGCAGTAAGCACATTGGTCTCTGGCCAGCAGCACCCTTCTGGCGCTTGTCCCCCTTTTCGAGGCGGTCCTTCTCATCTGGTGGGGTCAGGATTTCCTAAGGCTGCTGCTAGTAGGGAGGCCTGATGTTTTATTCGCTTCTTGGCTTCTTGTTCGGCAGCTTCGTCTCGATTGACGAATACTTTGTTGGCGACTTCCAGTAGTTAAGACACGTTCATTCCCGTGAACCCTTCTAATTTTTGGAGCTTTCTTTTAATGTCCATTGCTGCCTGTGCAACAAAGGCAGCATTCACCATCCTCTGGTTTTCCGGAGCTTCTGAGTCAAAAGGAGTATAGATTCTGAAGGCCTCGCAAAGCCGTTCATAGAAATCTCTGGAGACTTGTCGGGCTTTTGAGTAACTAAAGTCGCCTTTGTCATGTTTGTGGGTCATTTTGCCCCCTCTCGGACCCCTTGGAGGAGTGCTTTCCGGTATTGCTGGAGTGCAGCCAGTCCCTGATCAGTGTTGAAGTACCAGTTAGGTTGGGTTTCTGCCAAGGGCGGGGTTGGGGTCCCAGCACTTCCCTCATCATTCCCCCCCTTTTGATGCCTTTATAATTATCACTTGCAATCATGGGGATTCTTCTATAGTCCTCAAGGGCTGATATTTAACACGAGGCATTACCTGGTGTTTTAAGGAGTTTAAGTGGGAAGTGATGTATTGTGTTAGGTACCGTAGAATGCATGGCCCAAAAGTTAAGAGGAAAAAGACTGAGGCTATTACTGGCATAAATGGCAAAAAAGGTGAGGATTGGACTTGCTCACCGCAAGTTCGGGGGGGGGGGGG